>CAJPVJ010001806.1:0-10731 GCA_905397405.1 Oppiella nova
TATAATTATAACCACCAGTTGGGACACGAAGTATCAGGCAAGTTTATTTATACACCGCAATTGGTGCAAAACTTGAAAAGTATCAAGTCCATTTGCGCGACTAGTATGTTAACCTATTTTCTTACTGATACTGAATGCGTGTATTTTTGTGGCAAATATCACATTAATATAACATTAAGTCAATAAAAATCAGTTTACTGTACAGAATATTCCCATGAAATTGGGATTAAAACTAAATATACAATACTTTCAACAAATCTATTCGTTCAATGAGTTTACGTTTATAACGGTTTTGAGTGATAATAAAGTTTACAAAATTAGCGAGGTTAATAAAGTGGTTGAAACTAAATATAATGATTTTAGTGATTTTTATGCCATTGAATACCAAATAACTTATAACACGCTAAATATGAATGCAAAACAAAAAACATTGAAAAATCGTGATAAGATTACTAATACTAATAACCCAGGTAATTACTTATAAATTCACTACTGTTTATTTAACAAAATAATAAATTATAATTTTTACAAACAAAATAATTTAGGCAAGGTCAGCTATACAAGCTTATTTAAAAGTTTATCAACCATAGGATCGGGAGGTTTTGGCACAGTATTTAAAGTAAGGCATAGACTTGACAATGAAATATATGCCATCAAAAGGGTTGAGTTCAAAGGTATATCCAAATAATTATTGAGTGTAATATAGAAATAATCTAGCAAAAATCCATTACTACAGGTATGATTGACAAAAATCAAGTCCTTCGAGAAGTGGAAAGCCTAATAAAAGTGCGGTCGGAATATGTGGTCAAATATTACAATTCGTGGTCCGAAGGCAAACACCTCTACATTCAGATGGAGTACTGTTCACAGAATCTCAAGAATATTCTCGAAGTCAAGGCACATGTGTTTGATCGACAACCTGGAGATCCTATGAATTGTTACGAATACTTAATTTCGTGCGAAATATTCCGAGAGATCTTACAATGTGTTCAATATTTACATGAATTGAATCCACAGATCATTCACAGAGACCTCAAACCCGACAATATATTAATAGTTAAGGATGTAGGGAACGGTAGGTTTGTTAAGTTATGCGACTTTGGTTTGGCTACAGTTCACGATAAAGATATTAATTATAATACTTGTGGTAAGCATACTACTGGAGTGGGAACCATAAAGTACCAAGCACCTGAAATTGGTCATGGTACACCGTATGGACATAAAGCAGATATTTATAGTCTGGCTCTAATTGGTGGGGAGATATTTGACTTGATCCTATTTAATTATGACCCTGATAAGTAATTTGATCAAATTATGTTTTTATTAAATAAAATATTATTTTATTATTTTCTAAACATATAGTTTGCAAATAAGTTACAATGAAAGCGAGACCTTTCACACAAAATTAATTAGCTTGCTAAAAGTTTTGTTGTCAATGATGTCGACCCCCATATGGAACCGACAGCCCGAATGTTCGCAAGTATTGCATGACTTTAACGACTGGACTATAGACCAGAATATTCTACAAGAATCCGAATTTCAGTTCTTATTAAAGAGACTTAAATGTCATTCAAATTCATTTTTTTGTGAATTTTTTGAAAATAAACTTTTGTGAGTAATATTTTCAAAATATAATAAATACAAAACATATAAATAACCTAACACAAATAAATGTATTTGTGGTATGCTAATTTACTTAGATTTCTAATTTGTTCAATTCATATTTCATTTACTTCTAGTATGATTTTTAAATAATATCAATAAAATTTATTGTAATACATTTAATGTAAAAAATATTTTAAAACTATGAATTTTAAAATTTAGTTGTATTTTAAGAATAATATTTTATTTCAGAATTTCCAGAATAATGACATTTAATGCATAATCAATATAATTGATAATTTTATTGAAGTAATTATGTTTTTATAGTTTACTTAATTATTAATATAATTTTTTAAAAGATGCCTATAAACTTCATAACAAAGATTATTTAATAAATTATTGCATTTATCAAGTAAACATATTATAAAATTAATTATTTAATAAAGTTATTAATATGCACAGAAATTGTATTGTATTCAATGAATTCAGAATTTAACAACTTTTAAATTTAATGAATTAAGTTTGTAATACATTATTTTATTTAATATTTAGTTTACAAGTCTAAAAGAAATTATTTATGAGAATATAATTAACGCAAGAAATGCATACAAATTGATAGATTTCATAGCTATTTATGGGAAACATATTATAGCAATAAAAGCCTATTTGTGGGCCAATAGATAATCGCTCAATAAATGCCAAATATTTTAATTTATTTTTTAGTGAAATATATTATGTGTTTCCAATGAATATGATATCAATAGTGGATACGACTTATGGGCCACTTTGGGGATACCGATCAACATATTATACAATGAAAATAGAAAAGAGAGCATGATGCATAAAAACATAGTCAAAATAATTTTAGTGGTTATAATGGTCCCAGGTTTCTGAATTGTGTAAACACACAACTCGCCAAAAAATGATAAAATATAGTACCCGACAAGTATAGCCCATTTATAAAAATGGTTCACATATTTAGTCTGTATTTCGTAGTAATTGTGTTCAACGATTGCATTCATTAGTAAGTTATTGATATTAAACTTTACAGCCATTGTTATCTTGTAATTAATTTCAATAAATTTATACTTTAAATATTGCGATAATATTAGCCACAACATAAAATACTTTACAAACGTAACGTATGCTTGCATAAATAAAAATATGCCACATACATCAAATAAAATCATTGAAAATAAGGATATAATAGATGGAGAGTCAATAAATTTAGCCAGATTAAAAATTACATTTGTTAAACATAATGTTATACTAACAGAATAGCATAATGGTTTAACAATAAAGTTATTTAAAATAGCAAGCAATTTTATTAATTTTATCTCATTTCTTTTGTTTAGTGAATATTTAAACATATTGTATTTTAACTTATAAATTACATTTAAACTATAAAATGTCTTAGTATATTCTTGGTACATTTGTACTGTGTATAAAATACAAAATATTAATGAAATTAAAAAGTATGCGCTGGATATTAAAAACTTATTACCAATATATCTACTAGTGTCCAACATAATATCAAGTATGAATTTATTATTTACCAGGAGTATAAATGTATATCTTAGTAGATAGATAAATATTGCTATTCGTGATATTATAGCCATTATTAACATACTTTTTGTAGACCTGGTATTCAATACATATTGATCACTGCATGTAAATAATGAGGAGATTTTATATTTGAAAAACAATTCAAATCTTTAAATTTCAATACCAATATTTCCATCACTATTCTTGTTATTAAACATTTTAAACTTTTTTAGGTAATGATAACATAGTTGTATTAATCCAGACATAATTTTCTTATTTAATATCTACTCCACAACTGATTTATTAATCTTGAGTGAATTTTAAGATCTTGTACACTTCATGTTTTAATCTACTGTATATTATAATACTTATGTAATAAACCTGTATAGCGTTGGATTTGTTTTACAAAATTATTATTTAAATACAATACATGTTTAAAATATCGTATGATAACATCATTTCCATTAAAAGCTATTCAATATAAATGTCAATCAATATATTGATTATTAATAAATCAAAGAAAAAGCATAAGTTTTAATAGTTTCTGTTTACTGGCTAACTTTATGCAAATAGATAAAAATAGCTACATTTTAACCTCGAAATTAGATTTACTTCATAAATGAAAATAAGTTTATTTCATAAAAAAACAAAATATTAATTATTACATAATAATTCATAACTAATGTCGAAAAAGTATATTTAGCAAATAAATTATTGTAATGATAACATAATTGGATTTACAATTTATCTCTCTTATAATATTAACGTTTAATTATTGTTATATTAATGATTGTAATAACCAAAAATATTTAACAATTTGATTGAAATAACTGTATAAACATAACTGTAAACGAGACACAAGTACTGAGAAAAGTGAACACAAATCGCGTATCGATTGTGAATACATTCCACGCCTTATACTCACAATTCATGTAATTTTGAATTGATTGCTGAATTAGCACACAATTAGCCCCATATCCACCAAAATCAGCAAATTTTACGTTTATCTCATGAATGGTAGGCCGGTGTGACTGAAACCAATTGATGGCAAACAAGTAAAAGACGTTAAACGCCTGAATGAGTGTGTATTCAAAGAAATAGTGAAACATTTTGACGACAAACGAGTGATTGTATCCCCGGTATAGACCAACACTAGTCAGTCGACAGCACGTGGAGGTAAATGCCTCGCAAAACCATACAAATACAATAAACCCATAATAAGTGTTCACCGATTCCTTGATTGACTGAATTCTGGATAAATTTTGTGCGAATTCCTCAAAAACACCAGAATTTTCGATAATTTTCAATCGATTCTTATCCATGAAATTCTTGAATACATTTCTTTCAACCAAATGAATGCCATAACAGGTCAGCACTAGTAGTAGATGAGTGGCTAAATACCAGCTCACTTGGTATACCGACCATAATATCGCGTTAATAGTGATCACCGGGTCTACCCTATCCACAAAATCCGGGTGTATTTCAAGTGATAGCCATATGAATACCGAAGCGTTTATGGTTATGGATGTGAACCATATGCCAGTGAATAGTTTGCCCACAATTTTCAGTGTATTTTTATCACTGATTGACAACAGATTTATTATCTCTGAGATAATCTCCAAGATTTTGGTGTAGTTTATGTTGAGATTAATAAACGTAATGAATATTAGTACGGCTTTTAAGTGATAGGATATCACGAATAGAAATTCAGTTGTAGATACAAGCACATATCTAAACGTGGTTATTATGAGGTATAGCATTATAATAGATGTTTTAATTTTTAATATAATAATTAAGAAATGTTTATGTGTTTGCTTAAAGTGATCGGGGTTAAATAATAGTCCATATAAGTGGTAAATTAAGGTGAAAGGGAAAATGGTTTCAAACATTTTAATCCAAGTTTAGTCCATAAACTAGTCAATGGTATTGAAACACTTTAATTATGAATAATGTTAGAAATTGATTTATTCAAATAAATATTTGCACAAATAGATTGTTGACATTAACCATGTTTGACATGTTTTGAGTTAATTTATAAAATCTATTATCTATAAAGTATTTTCAATATTTTCATAAAATTGAAATAATAGTCGACTCGACTGGATACAAACAACTTAAATTGATTATTTTTGTACAATATTTATTTTGTTATTATGTACCAGTACAGTAAAAACTTTCATCATTAAATTTATAAGTAAATGTTATTCAGAATATTGTTTTATTTAAATTAATATTTTTGAAACTTGTCATTTACAATAATATTTTTATAAGTTTTATTATACTAAATAGGATTGTTTTTTACAATATACAAAAAATTAATTTTTAATATTTAATATTAAAATGTCATCAAACAAAATAGTGAATGAAGTAACCGATCCGACAAAAATAAATATAAATTTATTATTAATAGTAAACACATGTATTATGAATGTTTGTTAACATAGAAACAGTTTTACATAATTTTATTGCCCATAACTGATTGATTTATCAAATAATTTATTGAAAACATAATTAAAATTTATTTTTTAGCAACAATACGAATAAGTTTAAAACTATTATTTCACATTTAAAACTTCAATTTAGGTTCATAACAAACACTACACTTACAATGTCAAATTATGTATTCATTGATTTCACAATAATTTACTTATAATATTAGAGTTTGCGATAAAAATATTTTAATTATTTATGATAAATTCATATGAAATTATTGAATAAAATTAATTATCTTTTTGCATTAATAAACACAAATTATAACATTTACTTATTTATTGACAATAACTGTATAAACATAACTGCAAACGTGACACAAGTACTGAGAAAAGTGAACACAAATCGCTTATCGATTGTGAATACATTCCACGCCTTATACTCACAATTCATGTAATTTTGAATCCTTTGCTGAATTATCACACAATTAGCCCTATATTCGCCAAAATCATCAAATCTTACGGTTATCTCATGAATGGTAGGCCGGTGTGACTGAAACCAATTGATGGCAAACAAGTAAAACACGTTAAACGCCTGAATGAGTGTGTATTCAAAGAAATAGTGAAACATTTTACGCATAATTGACAGATCATGACCCCGGTATACAGCGACACTAGTCAGTCGACAGCACGTGGAGATGAATGCCTCGCAAAACCATATGAATACCATAATCCCGTAATAAGTGTTCACCGATTCCTTGATTGACTGAATTCTGGATAAATTTCGTGCGAATTCTTCAAAAACTATAGAATTTCCGATAATTTTCAATCGATTCTTATCCATGAAATTCTTGAATACATTTCTTTCAACCAAATGAATGCCATAACAGGTCAGCACTAGTAGTAAATGAGTGGCTAAATACCAGCCCACTTGGTATACCGACCATAATATCGCGTTAATAGTGATCACCGGGCTCACCCTAAACTCGAAATCCGGGTGTTTGTCAAGTGATAGCCATACGAATACCGAAGCGTTTATGGTAATGGATGTCAACCATATGCCAGTGAATAGTTTGCCCACAATTTTCAGTGTATTTTTATCATTGATTGACAACAGATTTATTATCTCTGAGATAATCTCCAAGATTTTAGTGTAGTTTATGTTGAGATTAATAAACGTTATGAATATTAGTACGGCTTTTAAGTGATACGATATCACGAATAGTAATTCAGTTGTAGGTACAAGCACATATTTAAATGTTATTATTATGAAGTATAGCATTATAATAGAAGTTTTAATTTTTAATACCATAATTAAGAAATGTTTATGTGTTTGCTTAAAGTGATCGGGGTTAAATAAAAGTCCATATAAGTGGAAAATTAAGGTGAAAGGGAAAATGGTTTCAAACATTTTAATCTAAGTTTAGTCCATAAACTAGTCAATGGTATTGAAACACTTTAATTATGAATAATGTTAGAAATTGATTTATTCAAATAAATATTTGTACAAATAGATTGTTGACATTAACCATGTTTGACATGTTTTGAGTTAATTTATAAAATCTATTATCTATAAAGTATTTTTAATATTTTCATAAAATTGAGATAATACCTTTCAACCTCTTTTAATCAATCATTTATTTGTATAGTTATTGCAAAGTTTTTAATTTGTTAATATAAAAGTGTTTCAAATTAATATCATGGGGATATAAATCAAATGAATAATATAGTATATTTTTTATATTCTATGGATATTAGTCGACTCGACTGGATACAAAGAACTTAAATTGATTATTTTTGTACAATATTTATTTTGTTATTATGTACCAGTACAGTACAAACTTTCATTATTAAAATAAGTAAATGTTATTCAGAATATTGCTTTTATTTAAATTAATATTTTTGAAACTTGTCATTTACTATAATATTTTTATAAGTTTTATTATACTAACTAAGATTGTTTTATACAATATAGAAAAAATATAATTTTTAATATTTAATATTAAAATGTCATCAAACAAAATAGTGAATGAAGTAACCGATCCGACAAAAATAAATATAAATTTTTTATTAATAGTAAACACATTGTAATAGTAATTGAAATTTATTTTTTAACAATCGATACGAATAAGTTTAAAACTATTATTTCACATTTAAAACTTCAATTTAGGTTCATAACAAACATTACACTTACAATTGTTAAATTATGTAATCATTTATTTCACAATAATTTACTTATAATATGGTTTGCAATAAAAACATTTTAATTATTTTATAATAAATTCATAACAAATTATTCAATAAAATTAATTATCTTTTCGCGTTAATAAACACAAATTATAACATTTACTTATTTATCGCCAATAACTGTATAAACATAACTGTAAACGAGACACAAGTACTGAGAAAAGTGAACACAAATCGCGTATCGATTGTGAATACATTCCACGCCTTATACTCACAATTCATGTAATTTTGAATTGATTGCTATTAATGTCAACAATCTATTTGTGCAAATATTTATTTGAATAAATCAATTTCTAACATTATTCATAATTAAAGTGTTTCAATACCATTGACTAGTTTATGGACTAAACTTGGATTAAAATGTTTGAAATCATTTTCCCTTTCACCTTAATTTTCCACTTATATGGACTTTTATTTAACCCCAATCACTTTAAGCAAACACATAAACATTTCTTAATTATGATATTAAAAATTAAAACATCTATTATAATGCTATACTTCGTAATAATAACATTTAAATATGTGCTTGTATCTACAACTGAATTTCTATTCGTGATATCTTATCACTTAAAAGCCGTACTCATATTCATAACGTTTATTAATCTCAACATAAACTACACCAAAATCTTGGAGATTATCTCAGAGATAATAAATATGTTGTCAATCAATGATAAAACTACACTGAAGATTGTGGGCACAGTATTCACCGGCATATGGTTCACATCCATAACCATAAACACTTCAGTATTCATATGGCTATCACTTGACAAACACCCGGATTTCGAGTTTAGGGTGAGCCCGGTTGTCACTATTAACGAGATATTATGGTCGGTATACCAAGTGGGCTGGTATTTAGCCACTCATCTACTACTAGTGCTGACCTGTTATGGCATTCATTTGGTTGAAAGAAATGTATTCAAGAATTTCATGGATAAGAATCGATTGGAAATTATCGGAAATTCTGGTGTTTCTGAGGAATTTGCACAAAATTTATCCAGAATTCAGTCAATCAAGGAATCGGTGAACACTTATTATGGATTTATTGTATTTGTATGGTTTTGTGAGGCATTCATCTCCACGTGCTGTCGACTGACTAGTGTTGGTCTATACCGGGGATACAATCACTCGTTTGTCGTCAAAATGTTTAACTATTTCTTTGAATACACACTCATTCAGGTGTTTAACGTGTTTTACTTGTTTGCCATCAATTGGTTTCAGTCACACCGGCCTACCATTCATGCGATAACCGTAAAATTTGCCGATTTTGGTGGAAATGGGGCTAATTGTGTGCTAATTCAGCAAACGATTCAAAATTACATGAATTGTGAGTATAAGGCGCGGAATGTATTCACAATCGATACGCGATTTGTGTTCACTTTTCTCAGTACTTGTGTCTCGTTTACAGTTATGTTTATGCAGTTATTTCAATCAAATTGTTAAAAAGTTTTATGTTATATAAAACATTAATATAATAATAATTAAACGTTAATATTATAAGAGAGATAAATTGCAAAACCAATTATGTTATCATTACAATAATTTATTTGCTAAATATATTTTTTCGACATTAGTTATGAATTATTAAGTAATAATTGATATTTTGTTTCTTTATGAAAAACTTATTTTCATTTATGAATTAAATTTAATTTCGAGGTTAAAATGTAGCTATTTTTATCTATTTGTATAAGGTTTGCCAGTAAACAGAAACTATTAAAACTTATGCTTTTTCTATGATTTATTAATAATCAATATATTGATTGACATTTATATTGAATAACTTTTAATTGAAATGATGTTATCGTACGGTATTTCAAACATGTATTTAAATAATTATTTATAGATTATTATTTATACAACAGATCCTATACTATACAGGTTTATTACATAAGTAATATACAGTACAGTACAGTATTGTATTATATAGTGTACGTTACATGAAGTGTACAAGACTTTAAAATTCTGGAAATATTTGGTGAGAGGTCATTTACAAAAATTAATGAAAATATTTTATCAAATGAATGTTTGATAAATAAGTTACAGTTTAGAGCTGTTTTAATGTGTGTCTATTTAATACTCTGTTCACAAATTACATTTAAAATCGTTTCATTTGTGTTTGGCCCCACTGTAATGTACTGTACTGTACTGTAATGTAAACTTGTTTGATTCTTAATGTGGCCAAAACTAGCCTATATCCATTATAACATATAGAGTATAGGCTAGTTTTGGCCATATTGAGAATCAAACAAGTTTACTGTTTAGCACTATTACAGTGATTTGAAAGCAGAGTTGAAAGACTCATTTCGTTAAGTCATGCCAGATATTATACTTTATTGATCATAGACTCAATTATTGCATAATTATATATTGCTCCATAGTGTTTTTATATACAGTCTTGAATTATGCAATAAATCACTAGAATAGTCACAAGTACAATTAAAAATCAATATATCGATTCACACTTATATTGAATAGGTTTTCATGAAGATCATATATTTAATAACAATGTCATTTAATTAGTTTATTCACATTTAAGATATAAAAGAAAGTTATTTTTGAAATATGAATTCATATTTTTAAAAAATAAATATCTACTTAATTATTAAGTCTAAAATATGTGTGAATTATTAAAGCAATGTATTAATTGCTTTAAAAGTTTAAATATGTCAACAGATAATAATGATGGAGATATTGGTGTAGAAATAGAAAAATTTGAATTATTTTTCAAATATAAAATCTCCTCGCTATTTACAAGTAGTGATAAATATGTATTGCATACCAGCCCCACAAAACGTATGTTAATAATGGCTATTATATCACGAATAGCAATATTTATCTGCTTTATAAGATATACAACTATAACCCTGGTTAATAATGAGTTTATATCTAACATTATGTTGGATACTAGCAA
>CAJPVJ010001807.1:0-14970 GCA_905397405.1 Oppiella nova
ACGCTTTTGACCTGACCCCCCTCCCCCTCCACCTCGTGCGTACGTACTTATTGAATGGCCCCTTAACATAATGTACAGTACTAAATTAACATTTATAAAAATAATTTATACTTGAAAATTATAAATCAAATATGAATTTCTAATAAATTAATTAGATTTACAGAAATTTTTCATTAATTAATTAATTTTAATTTTATAAAAAAATAGTATTCTTTTTAATTATTTAGTTATATTTATAATCCTTTGACCTAGATAATGTCTATTTGTCCAAAATTGTTATAATAAGCGTAGAGCATAAAGCACTAAAATGCACCTGGTATATATCAGTCTCTTTACTATCCTGCAGAAACCTACCCATCTTACCCACTCGCACACATCTATTCTAATGTATACAAAACTGGTAAACAATACAATGTACAAGGTGGCAAATACATATTTAAAAAATTGTATTTCCAAAAGTGAAAATTTTTCATTAATTATTTCTAAATTATGAACTAAATTAGATCAATAGTTAACTAAACTTAGTTAATTATTCACAAAATTAACTAAATTGTGAAATAATTTAACAAATTCTGCTCATAATTTAGCCAATTTTATGCATCATTAAGTTAATTTAATTCAAATTTAGTTAATTTAATGCACAATTAAAGCCACTCGCCCACCCACACACCATTGCGATTGCATTCAAACCTATAAAATATAAAATAATATTTCATATCATTTGATATTGTTATATATAATTATTATTAGTAATTTAATTGAATTAAATAATTTTTTTAACTAATTCTAAACATGAAGTAAGATTACCTAGCTGGTGTCACCTTACGATTGCCATACTTATCAAACATATCGTACGAGTTATTACAGGACACATCTTTTGACTGACTGTTAACCGTTATATTTACACCGATTTTCTCCACTGGCATATCACCACAATCTGGTCGATGATTATTACTACCTTGGTGCTTATAAATACCACCAAGGTATAGGCCTTCCAACCAAACGGTTGCCTTTAAACTATCCGGTATATTAATGACTACTTCAATCATATCCACCATATCATCGCTCATTGATATATCACTGATTAGATCGCAGGCATAATAATAGCCATTTAAGGAATCATTATAAAAGGATAGCCCTGTGGGACTGGTATATAATAATTTGCAATGCCTATATTTATTAATAATGGGCGTAACCACTGGAGGCACCGGTAATATTGAGTTGTTGGAAAATATGTAGGAGATGTCCACTAATATAAACCACACGTTAACTGACTCATTGAGGACATCCACGGTACATATCGTGCTCACCAATAGCCGCGGATTTACACACAGGAGACGGTGTGCACAGTATACTTTACTCAACCTCACATCCTATCACAGCCGCGGGCTCAACAGCCACGATAAGTAACTGATGTTTTGGGAAATAAGGTGCGTCCGGTTAAGTGGATTGCAATCATAGATATCCAGTTTAATCACCTCGGTCAATAACATATAACCTGAAAATTATATTAAATTTTAGATACTATTAAATTAATTTATTTTTGAAGTTATTATATGATATTTATCTATTCTTAATAAAACTTATTTTTATGGATTATTATATTTTAATTCGTTATTTTAAAAACTGTAGTTTTTATTTCAATTTTAGATTAACTTTATGAATTAATATTAATTGTATTTTTAGGAATGTAGTGTAGTTACCATACTTTATAATTTTATATAATCATAGATTGTAAAACTACATTTATCAACTTGGTTACTAATTTAATTTAAGTTTTGAGAATAAAAACTTTATGACTAAAATAATGTATCTTTTCATAAACTTAACTTTTATTAGGTGTAAATCAATTATATTTGAACAAGCTTTCAAAACTTTTATAAAATACTAAAATACAGACCACATCGCGCTGGTATACCTGTCCACATGCCAGCCCTGCACTCGCGCTGTTGTCCATAGTATGGAAACTCGTGTCCATTATCTTCGCAATCAGTTCTCACTATTTGTTTGCTATTAAAGTATTTCTGTTCAGACGGTATGTCTACGAGAGTGGCTTTCGGTGGCAGACCTGGTCTACCACACCGTCCCGATACTGTTGGCTCGCAATTTGTTAATTGAAAGTTCTCACTATTTGTTTGCTATTAAAGTATTTCTGTTCAGACGGTATGTCTACGAGAGTGGCTTTCGGTGGCAGACCTGGTCTACCACACCGTCCCGATACTGTTGGCTCGCAATTTGTTAATTGAAAATACAATACAATTAATATTATGTTTGCTAAACAATACATATTTCATAATTACTAATATAACACTGCGTTTTTGAAAATACTTATAACAATATTATTTATCATAACTATTAATAATAGTTTATTATACTAGACATTTAGCCACAAAAGTATAACTATACCAAATAAGGCTGCATTTAATTCAGGAACTCGCTGCATATGATATGAATAGATAAATGTTTAAGGTTAATACAGTAGTAACTTTCTGAATAGTCATAATTGGTTATGTATATATGATTAATAAGTAAATGCTTTAATAATGTTAGTACTCGTATAGTATTGTATTCTAACCAAATAGTGAATGTCTATTGAGAGTTAGCGCACATACATATTCAATGTTAAATTTTCTTACAAATAGATTTAGGACGACCTTAACAATTATGAAAATTTACGATACAAATTTGTTACTGGGTCAAACCTGATGTCTTAAAATATAATTTCATATACTGTACATTGAGGAATTCATCATATACTTTAGTTGTACAATCGTGTATTTATTTATTAAACTTTTGGTACGTTTATAAATACATAAAATATTAATTTTATAGTATGTATTCATTATAAATAAGCCATAAAATATTGAATACATGGGACATAGGGTTTCATTAGTTATGAAGTCATACTTGCTGTCAGTTTCACATCCATTGCCACCAGAAACTGATTATTCATTGTTTATAAAATCCATGAAATGTTTGAGACATTTAATAATTTTCTAATTAATTAATTTCAGTTTTATTTAATCAAAGCATAGTTAGTAGTAATATGTGCCCAAAATTATGAACATTTGTAAAATACTAGTGAAAACTGAAACTATTGATACTTTTCACACGAGTTTTAGTTTCAAGTCTTTCATCACTTATTTTTAATCATAAATACAAATATCTGATTGAATGAGTGATTCATACCTATTACACAAAGACATACATTTCCCCACAATGTCTCATACTCTGACTGATTAGGTATGTCTTGATTTCAATGTGTAATTGTGTTAAACATAATTAGTCTGCTATTGAATTATTTTGAATGTAATGTGTTTTGCATAATAACTAGTCGTTTGTCGCCAAGTATTGAATGTTTGGCACAAAAATGCCTCAAATCTTCAGCAAAGACTCGTTGGACAGATTTGGTGATGATTTATGTCAACACCTCTTAAGTTACCTATCATTTGAACAGCGATTCAAATATGAATGTCTGTCCAAACAGTGGCAACGATTGGTATACACGACACAAAAGGATCTAATAATTGACAGCAAAGACCGTAAATATTTTGGTGACGTATTCCCCATTCAATTGTTTGACAAAATTGTCCACAAATGCAAGTTTGTGTCCAACATTACCACAGTTATGACTGTCGATAGCATTGAGACCAATAATAAGATACTGAACACTATTAGCAAAAACTATGAATATCTGAATGGATTCAGAGTCCATAACATTACAAATAACATAAATATGGATGACTTTAGCGCCAGATATGGCCATCATTTGCACACAATTGGTGTGATTTGCGATACCATCCCATTGAATGGCATATTGATTGGCGAATATTTCGTCGAAAGACTTCAAAAGTTTGTTAATCTCCGCAAAATTTACATGAAGTCTAACGTTGCAAACGATTCCCTATTTTCGCGACTATTTTGTGTGGAAAACGAGATTCACTTCAAGAAACTCAATGCAATTCACTTGACTTTGGAGGCAAATATCGCCCAAAACGCCGCCAATACTTTTCGCACGTTTACGCAAAACTATAGCCAAACTGTGCGGTCCATACATCTGAGCATCAAATTCAATGGCGACAAACTGGCCGGGGATCTAATGTACAGTTTGTCACAAATGCCAGAATTAATTAATTTAGGCATAAGCTATGAATTACGTGATTGTAATGCCTTATCAAAGGGCTATACCTCGCAGTTGACACAAATTGGGCCCAATTTTCGTAAACTCAAGCGACTGTCCGTACGAGTGCTTTGGTGTTGCTTTAGATTGGATGATATCATAGCCATGATTAACACCGGGTTCACGGGTATCAGGAGTTTGAAAGTCTCGAGTATTTTGAAAAACTATGACTTTATTATCACTGATTGTCACAAACGTCTCAATCGATGCAAACGGTTGACCCGTTTAGAGCTCAGCGTTTGCGGCCAATCCATACCGTATGAGCCGTTTGTGGATAACGTTTTCCACGATTTACCGCAACTCCGATACCTATCCCTACCGGGCATGACGTGGGAGGACAAGGAGGTGCATGGGTTGGCACGACTCACACGACTTCACACTTTAAGACTCGACAACTGGGATGAGACGGTCGCCGAAAAGATCCGCAATAGTTGTCCACAAATTAAATATATTTCTAAATAGTATTCATATGAATAGCATTTGTTGTGTGTTTTGATTATAATTATTAGTATGTTTTGACATTATTTTGTGTGAATACAAGTGAATTAAAACTTTATTTCAGATTTGTTTCAAATTTAATTTTTGTTAATTTGTTTGTTTTGTAAAACTTTTAAGTCTCTGTCATTATTATTAACCAGTATTGAGATATAAATATTTTTTGTCTGTATTACATTATCTAAATCTAATTAAAAATGTTAACTTATAATATTATATACTACTTACCGGTATAAACTTATATAGTATTTCTATTTTGTACGGTACCTGAATTAAATTTAAATAATTGCATACAATATTAATATTAATCATATCCTTACAGTTGTAAGCAATTACAAATATTAAATTTAAAATAAAATATAATTTAAACTTAACAAAATTGTTTTTCAATATTATAAAAGAACTACCGTACATTAAGTTAAAATAATTTAATTACAAGCGTACAGGTAAAATTATAAATTAAAATTAAAACAGTTCTATTATATAATTAAATCCATAAATATTAATAAGATGCGTGTTCAAACGAGATTCACGGGTATCAGGAGTTTGAAAGTCTCGAGTATTTTGAAAAACTATGACTTTATGAAATGTTTTTAATCAGTTTTCACCAAAATGTTATGAATCTGATTCTCATTATATTAGCAATTAAATGATTACTGTATTGTTTTAGATCTTAAGTATTGTGTGCACTCTTATTAGAGACATTAAGTTAAAATAATTTAATTACAAGCGTACAGGTAAAATTATAAATTAAAATTAAAACAGTTCTATTATATAATTAAATCTATAAATATTAATAAGATGCGTGTTCAAAGTTTTAAACACAAATAAAAATACATAGCATTTCCTATGACAACAATAGCCAATAATTGAAAAACCAAATACAGTAATTAAACAATATAATATTTCTCTGTTGACATTTACAGTAATTGAAATGTTTTTAATCAGTTTTCACCAAAATGTTATGAATCTGATTCTCATTATATTAGCAATTAAATGATTACTGTATTGTTTTAGATCTTAAGTATTGTGTGCACTCTTATTAGAGACATTAAGTATAGCATTTCCTATGACAACAATAGCCAATAATTGAAAAACCAAATACAGTAATTAAACAGTATAATATTTCTCTTTTGACATTTACAGTAATTGAAATGTTTTTTATCAGTTTTCACCAAAATGTTATGAATCTGATTCTCATTATATTAGCAATTAAATGATTACTGTATTGTTTTAGATCTTAAGTATTGTGTGCACTCTTATTAGAGGTAATTCGGTATTTAATATACCGGTACTTATTGTCGTGTTTCTACTATTTGTATTACAAACCTTGTTTATTAATCCATTTATTAACGATTATTCTCACACTATAGATGAATAAATATGAATACATTTCATAATTATTTCCTTTAAAAATAACATTTTATTCATTTAATCCTTAATTAAAATAATTGTTAACAATAATAATTAAGTGGTGTTTGTGCCCAATATAAGTGATTTCTTAAAAACAAATCAATAACTTTCTCAATCAATTAAAAAATGTGTTTAATATGTTTTCATTACCGTAATAATATACTGCACCTTTGAATTATTGTTAACCCAATAAAACATTTAATTTGTTGTATTATTTTATTTGTTATTTTACTGTTACCGTTAATGGTTACAGTATTTCAATATTTGCGCATTTTTAGTCATATCAAATGAATGAGTCAATTGCATCAATTTTAGGTGTTTTCATATATTCAATGAGTATTTGTTAATAAAAGTCACAATTAATAGATTACAAGTTGTAGTGAACACCAGTGATTGGCTGTCCACTCATTACATGCAATAACTCACATCCCTTTCCGCACACACCTCTCATTTTGTCAGTGATTTTGTATTGTTTTCGTTATTTGTTTCATAAGTAATCGTTTGCTTTGCAATGTGTTTCACATAATGAGCACTGATTTTGTGGTCAAGTATTGAATGTGTGGTCAAAACAATGTCTCAAATCTACAGTAAAAACAGTTTCAACCGATTTGGTGACGATTTATGTGAAGTACTGTTGAGTTATCTGTCATTTGAAGACCGATTCCGATGTGAATGTGTGTCCAAACAGTGGCAACGAGTCGTATACGAGACACAAAGCCATCTGAAGATTGATCGCAAACTCTATAAGATTTTAAACAAAAATAATTTGTTTCCTGTGTTGAAGAAAATGATGAGAAAGTGTCGAAACGTGAATACAATTGAAATGTTTTACTTCAACAAAATTATTTGCAACGAAATACTGAAAACAATTACCAAATACTGCCGACAATTGTCTGAACTCACGATTTATAACGACTGCCACTCGAGGGATGGGTCAGTGGTTGACAACTATTTGTGCCATTTTATAGCCACTTATAGCCGACAGTTGCGGTCAATTAGTATCATATGTCCGACGTTTACATCGTATGACCACTACTTCAGCGAAACTCTCAAATCGTGTGAAAATGTGCGCAAAATTGTCATCACATGTGATGTGGAAAACGAGTCGTTATTTTCGCGATTATTTTGTGTGGAAAACGTGCGATATTTGCCTCAACTGCAGACATTACACGTGTTTCCCGTACTTTACAATTGGGGCTCAAATATCGCAAACTTTAAGCATTTCTCCACATTTGCCGCAAACTATAGCCAAACCTTGCGCTCAATTCACGTGACAATCGGTTTTAATGACATGAATAAGATCTATGACTTAATGCACGGTTTGTCACAAATGAATGCATTAATAGACTTAAGTCTGTGTTTCCGTGAGATTAACATAAAATGTGTTGACTTTTTGAATGCCTTAACAAAAATCGGGTTGAAATGTCGTCAAATTGGCAGACTTTGCCTATCGGTGCCGGTGGGGTCGGCCACTCTGGACGACATAATCCGTACGATTAACTTAGGCTTTACAGGCGTAAGGCGTTTGCAAATCACCGGTAGTTTTGGGAAACATGTTATTAAAAGCTTTTCCCGACTCTACGGATGCAAACGATTGACTCATTTGACACTCAATACGGACGACAATCTCGTATTAAGGGATCCATTGATTGCAAACATTGTCTCCGATTTACCACAACTGCGATACCTATGGCTGTCATGTGTTGAACCATTGGATGACATGTCTATGCATTTGGTGTCAAAACTGACAAAACTTCACACAATTCGTGTCAATTGTACGCAAGAATCGCAACATTTAATGATTAATACTATTCGTAGTAATTGTCCCAAAATTACTAATATTTTGTTTAATTAATAAGTAATTAATTATAATTAAATTTTGTGTATATTAATGTCGATTATGCTGCAATTAAATTATTATTATTTATAATTTATTAATATAATGGTATTGCATTACTTTCATATCATTGTCTGCACTACTGTAATACACTCATAGGTTTGTATTAAATATTGTTTAAATGAATGTTTAATAAAATATGTTTTCTATTATAATTAGTAATTTCTTATTTTCTGTGTTAAATAAAAATGATAACTTTGAATTTCAAAAGTTTGAAACCATTTATTAAATGTTAGTAAACTTGAAATTTGCGGGTTTTTAGTCCAATTCAGCGTTTATTTGAAACTTATAAATATTTTATATAACTGTTGACTATTTGGTATTTTTATAAATAAGTGATATAATGATAATTATATTGTGTGTTCAAATTAAAAGTCCAATAAATACAATGAGTAGATAAGCAGTTGTGAACAACACTATTAATACTCATTGGCTGTCATATGAATTTTATTATACTTATCATAAACTGTAATACTTTTCCTAATACCTTTATTTCCTAATAGTTTAACTTTGATATTCAATCACTTCTATGTTAACATTATAACTGTTAACTCGTTATATTTTCTAAACTTTTTTCGTGTTATTATGAGATGTTTCGGTTAATTTGAATTGTTTTTCAACTAAAATTACTTATTAATTATTCACAAAAATGTCCATCTCAATCATCTCAATTATCTCAATCATCTCAATCATCTCAATCATATCAATCATCTCAATCATCTCAATCATCTCAATCATATCAATCATATCAATCATCTCAATCATCTCAATCAAATAGAAATGGTGCTTCGCAACAGTGTTATGTAATACACTAGGCCATACATAGGGCTTAGGCAACAAAGTGGCGGGAGACATTTTAATGTCTATCAATATCATATAGTAAATAATGATGTAATAACAATGTTCTCAGACTGTAATCATAAACTAGATCATATAAAAATAATCCAATAATGTAGTTTTTCCATTTTCATTATCATTTTAGTACATTGGGGTCTCCTCATTTGATTATCATTTAATCGGTTTATATTTTGAATGATAAATGTTGTGGAGTGTTTTTTCAATTGTTAGTAGTATTCTAAAATGAATCCTGAATTTCGTTATACATTTTTGTATCACCATCAACACGTACATCCCTATCTATTTGTAAATCACATACACAAATATGATGCTTATAATGCTTATAAATTCATAATCATCACGCGGTTTCATATAGTTTATGTCATTTCTATAAGTAATTGATAAAGTAATATAATTATCCGGTTTATATATTATAAAGTTTATATGAATTGTAGTTATTTAATTTTAACAATTAAACTTATATTAATCACTAAGTAAATACAAATGTTGCACATAATAGGTTAAATATATATAATTTTATTTTAAACTTAATATTTAATACATTTATCGAAATTTTAAATATTTAAAATAATATTTAAATTGGAAATAAAATTTCATCTTGTTTTCATAAAATTTAATAATGTTTGTATCATGCATAACTTAATCTAAATACAGGTTAGTTGGGGGGGCAATTATGTAACCAGGATTACCTTGATAATCGTGATAGACTACTAGGCAAGAGTACGACCCGGCTGTTTGATTATTGGCACCACCGGAGGCATCATTTATGACCACTTGAAGAAAGTGTATGTCCCATATCCGCTGTTCCGTTTTATTTATGCCTTTTGTAGGATAACTTTTATCTAAAGAAATAAAAGTCATTTTAATTAAAATTTACTCATTATATTAATAATTTTTTAAAACAATTTACTGTGACAAAAATATAGTTACTAAGTGCAAATTAATGGCGGTCAATTCAATTTTACTTACGTACGGAATTTTGGAAAGTAATACACTCATAATCAAAACGTCAAACTAAATTAATGTAATAAAGTTTTTTTTGTAATGTGACAATTTCACTTATTTACTTATTGAATGACCCATTATGATTAGTAACCAGTGATTACAATTCAGACAATATATAATATGTTACATTATTAGATCAAATCAATGTTTTAATAGATTATGAGTGTAGTAAGAGGTATAATAGCGTTTTAAGGCAGTCATATTAAAGTCAGAAATAAAATTGGTGTTTTTGTAATATACTGTATAATCAAATATATAAAAAAATATCGTGATTACTTACCGCCACCCTTACCAGTTTGGAAAAATAGTACCCCGTCCTTTAAGAAGTTTACCGATTCAATAATATCATTTTTATCGGGGTACAAAAGACTCGACACCATAACATAATTGCATTTAATTTGAATAGGATCACCAACTTGATAACTATGGGTCCCGGATTGGCCGTAAGTTATTACGTTGGTTTCAGCTGACCTGATAATCGCGGTGCCTAATTAAAATATAAATTTTTAAAAAATTACAAAAAACTATAAATTAGATTTATTGTATACAAACTTACTTGGACAAATCTCATGAGCCACGGCTACTAAAACAATAGCTAACGCTACAAGCAATTTAGTCATATTGTAGTTAACAATTGAATTTATTCTAAATGAAATTTTAATTCAATGTTAACTTATGAGAGTTACAACTTGTGGCAGCTCATATTTATATACAATAAAAATCACAATAGTACTTTGTATAACAGTGCTAACTTTTATTCAATGTCATTGTTTCGTAATATCGTACCATTCATAATTATCAACCTTTATATCACATTTTGGTCATATGTTACCAATTGAGCATTATCATATTAATCTAATCTAGAGCACTTTATACTATCATTGAGTTGTTTATGTATTATTTATATATACTGTTCTTGTTCTATAGGTTTGCATAGATAAATACATAACCGTTTTATTCAAACTGACGATTATTTGATCTAATGTAGTATTTTATTATGCCAAATGTACTAAAAATATGTCGAGATATGAAATCCGATCTTGAACTTTTTTGAACTTTTTTGAACTTTTTTGAACTTTTTAAATCCAAAATATGGTATTTGATTTGGACTCGAATCGGATTCGGTAACCATCCCTATCTCAATATTGGGACGTTTATGATCAAAAAGTTTAATATAATTTAACAGTTAGAGTTAACCTATATAGTTAATACTAACAAATAAGTACAGAATATATAAATAATACATAATTCACTAATGATTGTATAGAATGCTCTAGATTAGATTAATATGATAATGTTCAGTTTGTAAAGTATAAAACATGTGATATACCTAACTATATACTATACAAGTAGATAATTGGTACTCGTACAATATTACGAAATAATGATATTGAATAAAAGTTAGCACTTTTATATAAAGTACTATTCATTCATATTTAACTGAATGCTACCTTAATCTTTAATGTATACTATAAACTTTAAAATACTAGTGTTGTGTATACTCAGCCTAAATAATAATATATTGTAAATGCATACATTACTAGTTGGTTTCTGGAAACCATATCTGTGCGTCTAAGGGCTATACTGTCCACTCATACGTGACAACAATTCACATAACGACAACACCCGTTACCACTACCTAAACGCCTAAAATCCATTTTTGCCACTACTGTAGTGCCACTCCCATCCCATTCTCCACTTTTATGTAATGATTAAATAATTAATGTTTTTTATTATTATTTTAAATCTAACTATACTGTATGAACATAAACTTACTAATTATATCATTAAAATGAGCAATGGATTATATAAAAGTAAATTACAAACAAAAATGTAATCAATGGAAATGTTTTTTATTTGATTGAAAAATGATATCTACTTAAATAAAAACAACTCATAAATTGTTAGACATAACCTCTTGATCAATAAAACCATAAATCAAACTTTATACTTAATTATTAAATGTTAGATATTTTCACTAAATTTTACAAACTATAGTTGTACACTGACACAATTAAATCTACAAAATACGTTTAATATCAGTTTTCCTATAATACAGTTTTAATGAATTCATTGTTTTTGTAAACTTCAATTAATTAACATTGTTTTTCATTAAATCAATAGCTACTATATTTTTAAAAATTACAGGTACCAAATGACGGTCAAATTTATTACGGTAATTCATTAAAGTATTATACTTTATACAGTAAACTGTATTTGTTTTCATATATCATTAAAGTGAGCAATGAATTTAGTTATATATAAATTAATTCACAATTAATAAAGTAATACAAGTAAATCCAGTACTATTTAAAAACAAATAGAAGTATTCATTGATTGTTAGACATACAATAATCACATGATCAATAAATAGATTATTAGTTATACAATATTAATGTATTAAATGTTAGTTTGTAAAGCAATTATACTAGATATGGAGACTTTGATTAGTAGATTAACAAAAATTAGCTCATAAACTTTAAGGTTAAGCAAAATATATTATATAAATTATAACAAGTCTTATTTGACACAAACGGGAAAAGTTTCAATAATTTCAATACAAATATAAGCAATTTTGGGACAATTATTACGTATAGTATTCACAATAACTTCATTATAATCATAACATTGAGTTCTTAGGGTATGAAGTCGCGTCAGACGTGACAATACATTCACATCCGTCTCATTGTTAATGACAGTCGATGGGAGGCATAAATATCTTACTTGTGGTAAATCTGTGGCAATATTAACTACGAAAGGTCCAAAATATAACTCAGATTTATGTTTTAAACAGACGTTTAAATGTGTCAATAGTTTGCAATCATTGAGTCTCGCATTACATGCGATGGAGCCGTAGAAATAGCCACACATTTCAAGCCGTCGTATGTGTGGACTAAACGCCGCGTTAATCGCGTCAATGATTGCATCCAACGATACATTTATCTCTCGTAAGATTAATCTCTTCAGTTTGAGACAATTCACACCAATTTGTGTCAAGTGGTGGATAAATGTATGATAGCACTCGTGGTAAAAGACAGTATTTTTAATATAAAGGCATAAATCAATCAATGAATTCATTTGTGGCAACCGTTTCATTATATCACACATGAGTTCCTCATTATTGAAAGAAATGGTTATATGAAGTGAAATCAGTTGCTGTCCATAGTTTTGCACAAATGGTTCAATAGATTTTAGTTTATTGTCTATTTTACATCCCTTTTGATTGAGTATCACATGAATTATTTCAAGTTTCTTGAAGTGAATATCAGTTTCGGTGCAAAAAAGTCGTGAAAATAGGGAGTCGTTTGCAATGTTAGACGTAATCGTAATTTTGCGCACATTTTCACACAATTTAAGTGTTTCGGCGAAATAAGTGTCATTCAAAGGGTTGATGTAATCAATGAAACCAATTGCTTGTAATTGTTGGCCATATTTAGCGCAAAACCTGTCCAAACGTATGTCTTTAAGGGTGTTGTCGTGCATATGATAACAATAGTCGAGTTCTTCCGTATAAACCGTGAATGCAATCAAATGGTGACAATATTTCTGAATTAATTTCACCATTTTATTAGTCAATCGTTTGTTATAATAACACAATTGAATACTTTGTACGTTTTGAAACTTTTTCATAATAGTCTCGAAAACTTTATATTCAGCGCTTTTATTAATAATGAATTGGCAAATCTCCCAGGTCATTGTCAAGTGGGCTGGTGTTGTGAACACCAGTCGTTGCCATTGAGTGGACAGACACTCAAATCTGAATCTCTGGTCAAATGATAAGTAACTTAATAAGTGTTGACATAAATCGTCGCCAAATCTGTCGAAACAGTCTTTGCCATAGATTTGAGACATTTTTAAATATTCATTGAATTCATGACTTTTATATGAAACACATTACTATTCAAAATAATATACAAAGTAAAGACTCAAATAAAAAGTGTTTGGGCGGAAAGGGATATGAATGGCTAATCAATCAATACTGTTGTCAATAACTAAAAATAAAATGATTCAGGAACATTTATTTAAATGGAAAGATATTTAAAAATATGTTGAAAACAGTTAATTTATACAATATATTTTATTTAAAAACATATGAATATTTATATTATGCATCCATGATTATTTTATTATTATTACAGTATTTTATTGAAAAATCTGGATTCTGGTTTAAAAGTTTAATTTAATTTTAGTTTATAAAACTATTATTTAAGATTAAAATATATAATATAAGTTCACAATGTAATAAAGGTCATGAAAATGTTCATTTAACATATTAACGGATTACTCATAATAAATATAATAAATAAAATTTTAAAAGTAATTACATGTATGTTTATGCTGATATATTATCATTAATTTGCAAGTTGTAAATTATTAAGTAATACAGTATAAGTAATAATTGATGTTCATCTAAATTATACTCAAAACAGCCTCACAAAGGTTTGTATTAAATATTGTCTAAATGAATGTTTAATAAAATATGTTTTCTATTATAATTAGTAATTTCTTATTTTCTGTGTTAAATAAAAATGATAACTTTGAATTTCAAAAGTTTGAAACCATTTATTAAATGTTAGTAAACTTGAAATTTGCGGGTTTTTAGTCCAATTCAGCGTTTATTTTAAACTTATAAATAGTTTATATAACTGTTGACTATTTGGTATTTTTATAAATAAGTGATATAATGATAATTATATTGTGTGTTCAAATTAAAAGTCCAATCAATACAATGAGTAGATAAGCAGTTGTGAACAACACTATTAATACTCATTGGCTGTCATATCAATTTGATTATACTTATCATAAACTGTAATACTTTTCCTAATACCTTTATTTCCTAATAGTTTAACTTTGATACTCAATCACTTCTATGTTAACATTATAACTGTTAACTCGTTATATTTTCTAAACTTTTTTCGTGTTATTATGAGATGTTTCGGTTAATTTGAATTGTTTTTCAACTAAAATTACTTATTAATTATTCACAAAAATGTCC
Source organism: Oppiella nova (assembly GCA_905397405.1). Taxonomy (NCBI): domain Eukaryota; kingdom Metazoa; phylum Arthropoda; class Arachnida; order Sarcoptiformes; family Oppiidae; genus Oppiella; species Oppiella nova. The sequence goes on from CAJPVJ010001807.1 coordinate 14,845, forward strand.
ATCTCAATCATCTCAATCAAATAGAAATGGTGCTTCGCAACAGTGTTATGTAATACACTAGGCCATACATAGGGCTTAGGCAACAAAGTGGCGGGAGACATTTTAATGTCTATCAATATCATATAG
>CAJPVJ010001808.1:0-14969 GCA_905397405.1 Oppiella nova
AGAAAATTAACATTTGACGTACTTTCTATCATTATAAACATTAAAACTTATTTTCAAATAAAATGTCAAAACTATTTAATTTAAATCAAATATAATTTATAAATGCGATGATTATTACCGGTAATGCTTTGTATAAATGTCAGAAATACTATCACCAACATATAACTTATAATACTTTATATTGCTAAATGTTAAATAAATTTCAATGCGTGGGAAATTTTAGATTTAAGGAATTTATAATTTAATGATAAAATTTAAAGTTTTAAATGACTAATTAAAGTTTAGTAACATTAATGAGGTCTAACTTAATTAATATTTATAAATAGTAATGTTAAAAGCTTTTGTAGAATTTTAGTTATTTAAATATTAATATAAAATACTTGGAAATTCATTTAGGCTATTAAGCAAATGATATTGTATACGATATTAACTACATAACAACATTACATAAGAATATGATTCTAGATATATTTTTGGGTACTATTATGTAAATATATTTGAAGTTATTTACAATAAGTTATATTTACATATGAATTAGTTAAGTAAGTAATTTGGCTAGTACTGTACACAGTATGTTGATGTTTGGTAAGAATACACAGTAGTATAAATATAATTTGAAAATATCATTTGATAGACAGTTACTACTTATTAGTGTGTCTATAGATGTTAAAGAACTATACCTCTAATAATAACTTAGTATAATATTTACGTATTTTATATCTAATAATAATCTTATCTATGGTTTATAATAAGAATCAGTTAAAAGAGCCTAACGTTTGATCTATCTTTAAGTCTTACTGTATGTCTGAAATGAGATGTCTGTCCAATGAATGCTTTTCCAATGCATTAACAAATCTATTGTCCTAACAGTTATAATAAATTGGTATTTAATACACTCATATTTTCCATGTTTCCAGTCACACAAACAGCCTACACATTCAGATATATTTGAATAAAATATTTCCATAATCCATTCAATTGATTCAATTTCAATAATAACGGAAAGTTTCACATAAATTCAGTGTTAAAGACCGCTAGAGAGACAACAAAGTTAATAACTATCGACAGACAGTATAGTTGTATTTTTATCACAATAGTTATATAATAAATGTAGTGTTAAGTGAGCGTTAAGTGTCAGTTAATAGACTGATTATTGTCTGCTTCAAAATAAGCTGCCATTCGCTAATCAATTAAATTTGTAATTCTTCTTGTTAACTTACTGTAAGGATAGCAAAATATTTTTATACAGTATTACATAAAATATATTAAGTAACTCTAAAATAAAAATACAGTATTAGAAATAAAAAATATAATATCATAAAATGACAATTATTTTAGTTGTCAGTCGAAACAGTAACAAAAAAAAGAGTGAAAAATATATTAGTTTTATATCTTTACATCTGACAACTTGTAACACGAAATTGAGATCAAATAAAATGAGCCAAAAATAGGTTTTAGAAAACTATACAATAATTTGACGTTTAGTTTGAGTTTCTCTAAAAAATCCTCAAATATTTATTTTCTTTAAACTCAATAAATCGTATTTACATTAAAGGAAACTAATGCACAAATAATTAATTTTCAATTCATTAATCAATTTCGTAACAACAAACAAATTAATATATATTTATTTAGCGTTCAATAAATTATTTTTAATTCCTTATTTTGTTTAAACAATTTATACGTATTTTTAATTAATTTCAAACTTTACCAGAATTATTGATATTTAGTTTAAAATAAATATGAGTTTGTCTTAAATCTATTGAGGATTGACTAGAATTTTACGTTTCCATAGAAAGTGTTTTCATTGCATTGAGTGCTTGTTTCAAGTTTTCACGAATCAATACAAAGTTTGCGTGGAATTGAAAACTCGATACAAATATCAAAAACAACTTAATTAGGATAATATGCTTTCATATCATTTATAATCATTGAAAAAGATTAACTCTTACTCGAAGTCAACAAAAATGTGTAATCATATATTTCTCGTAATTCTCATGAATATTATAACTTATTATGAATTTCATATTGCAAACAAACTAATGAATAGGTTTCTAATTTAATTAATTTGAAATGAATGCTACAATAAGTCCTCATATTATATGAATGGGGAGTGAAATGAATGCATACTTTCTCTCTGAATGACACGAAACTTCATGACGTCTTTGGATGTCTCGTAATTGTATTGATTAATAGCAATCACTTCAATATCGATGTCCTGATCGTCGTTGAGCGCCGGCGAGCCGTAGAGGTATGCCGCATGACTGCTATTGAGTTGCTTGTAATGCATCCAAACTGGCAAATCAGGCATTCCTAGTATCGATGGTATGAATTCAATGGCATCTCCCGGTGCTAAAGACTTGCTCAGAGCATCGGTAGTTATTTGCACGAAGAATGCTTGTGTGGTATATATGTTATAAACATCGGACACATCTTTTTTGACGTGTGTTTCTGTAAATATAGATTAAATTGTGAGCAAGTTAAATTGTGAATTAATCTTGAAAGTTTTATATTTTGCATTTTATGTGATTAGGAATTTGGTTTCACCACAGAATCTATGAATGCATTTGTTTTATTAAATTCATGCATACCTTGAGATCCGATGCAAACAAATGAAATAAAACTAATAACTAATTTCACAAACATGTTTATTAAAGTATAGTAATATTTATTTTAATTAACCCATAATGAAGATCACAATTCGTTATATCATATAATCTTATTATAATCACTGAAGTGATGCACAAAACAATTACAGCGCAAACGCCCCGTCCATTCGCACAGACATTACTTAAGAGTTAAACTCATGGATTAAATCTATTTTTAGATCGATATAAGACTTAAAGCAGTACTCAATGAATGCTTTCTACTATTTTATATATAAATAAGAAAATAAGAAACTAAAAGGTTTTTATTTAATTTAGTTCATTATTTGCTATAAAATTATTGTGTTTTTTGGATAATAGCTGTAAAACAGAGTTTAGTTTCTTAATGAAAACATTAATATCCTCTTTAGTGACACCAATGGCTGCGGCGGCTGTTATGTAAGAATCACTATAAGAATCGGTATGAGAGCCCCAGTTCTTGAACTCATATTTGCCAATAGTCTTCCTCTTGTCATCGATGGCCACAACTCGTGCTCCGGATATAGACCTCTTGAATAGCATTGAACCCAATTCTGTCGTATCGATCGATGAGTTGTCAAACATATTAAGAGTCATTGCAATCGATATCTGATTTGATTTATTGTCGATAACATTGACATTGAATTCGTTGGCAATTGTCTTCATTTGTTCCTTAAGATAATTGTAGTTCTCTTTGCGCTCATTAAGTAAAGCTTTATATCCATTGATTCCCAAATGTAATAAAGTCATTAACACATCCAGTGATGGAGTACTGGCTCCACGACCCGCATAAGTACTACTGATTTGATTGAGGAAATCGGTGTCAAAGCCGGCGATTATAGATCCTCCGACCGGAACCATAAAGTTCTTGTCTGTGCTCTGAATGAAGGCATCGATTCGTCCCACTCTTGAGGACGTTTCCAATAAATGCATACATTTTGAAGACTGTATTCCGTAGGCGTTGTTCACAATATGAGGAATGGATTCCTGTAAACATAACTTCGATATCGACGACAAGTCGTCGGCATTTCGCGGAGCAAAACAGGAAGTGGTCGACAAAATGCAGACAATCTTCTCGTTTCCCAACTCTTTCACCTTCGCCTCAATGGTCTTGAAATCAGTGTCGAGTGACTTATTGTCGTTCATTTGGGTGTCGATAATGACGGGAATGAATCCGGCGGTGAGAATGCACTTAAAGCATGACTTCTGGTCAATTCGGGACCAAATGACAAACCGTGCGTTCGGTCGGACGTGTCTTAAGGTCAAGAGGCAGAGCGTGAGACTCATGCCGGTGGCCATCGGCACCACAAAACAGGACCGAGTGTTGGGAACGCCAACCGATTGGATCACATCCAGCACTAGACTATTGGTTAAGACATTGAGAAGACTGGAACCGATGGCTTTGGGCTGTAGTTCGCAGATATCACCGGATCGACCGATTCCGTGACCCAACCGGTAATGTCTTCGTGAGACCAACTGTGAGGCAAATCTGGCCTCTCGTTCACCCAAACCGTAATTGTGGACAAAGTTATTGCTGTCCATCAGTGACAACCGGTTGACCAACAACTCGATGGTCGACTCATCCCAACCCTCTTTAGGACACTTCCTGTGTCTCAACAACTGCTTGATTTGGTTCTCACGAGTGGTCATCGACTCAAATGACTGGTCGGTGACTGACGTCTTCAGCAGTCCGCTCACTAACGACTTGAATGTGTCGTCCATTGAATCGTTGATTAAAACACGAGTTTTTGTATAAATAAATGATTTAATGATAAGAGTGTTAATCAATAACTGATTGTAAATGTGTTTAACACTAAACTTATCGCACGTTTTCATCACATTTTAAATGCCATTAATTGGTGCCTAAATCACATGTTAGGCACTGAATACACTTTTGGTACTTTTTATCACATAATGAATGCATTACAAAAAGGTAGTAATGCTTATATGAAAAGGATTAGCAAATCATGTTTTGACACATGAATCAAGTTTTGTTTATGTTTTGCTCACAAATTGTTTTCAAAGTTTTTTTGACATTTAAATGTGTTTTCATTAGTATTTTGTATTGAATTTAGTGCTCATATCGTAGTAATCAATGGATTCATGCGATGACTACGAACTGACATTAAGTCAACAGTTGTTTAATCTTCAGTTGGATTTAGAGAAACAACTGAAAGACATCGACAACCACTCCGACGATGCCATCGATGGGTCACGCGATGGACTCAAACAAAGTCTTGTATTTAATTATTTGGACACAATTTTAGACAATAAACTCGTTTCGGTTGAAGACTTCGGCGACGGTTTGTTTGCATTGAATTTACTATCAATGAATTGATCTCATAAGTGATGATATGTTGCAGACATGGATTGGCTGAACGTGTCATCGAGTCTATCACTGAACCGGCATATGAATGGTGTGATAGTGATACTGGACTTCTTCACGTACTGCTGCATCAATTGTCTGCATATTGTGCCCAAACTGTGCCAAATAGAGGATGAGTTTGCTCGGGATCCGGTTGTGGTGATTGGCGTCCATTCGCCCAAATTCTCCAACGAGAGACACATCACCAATGTTTGCGACGCCCTCTTGAAGTATAACATCACTCATCCGGTGGTGAACGATCCCACGGCTAAGCTCTGGACCAGTCTTGAGGTGCAGTGTTGGCCCACTTTAGTGATGTTGGGACCAAACGCTCACATTTTGTTCACTTTAGTCGGCGAAACAGGTGTCGACCGATGGCTTCACTTCTATACACAAACTTCTCTCAAATATTTTGAGCGCAAAAATTTGCTAATCAATGAAAATAAGCGCAAACTTCCCGTTAAACTACTGAGAGATTCATTTGAGAGACAGTTATTAGGCTTTCCCTCGAAGATTAGTGCCTCACGAGACCAGCAAATGATTGCCATTTCTAATGCAAAATATCATAATATAATTATCGCCACAATTAATGGCATAATAAAGCATATAATCGGTGGAAGTGAGCCGGGGTTTAGAGACGGGCCCTTTTCTGACGCGCGTTTCAATGGTCCCAATGGTGTTGTCTGGAGAGGTAATGATGTTGTGTTTGTGGCCGACACTGAGAACCACTCCATTAGAGAGATAAACCTCACCAATGGAACCGTTGCCACAATTGCTGGAAATGGGACAATAAGTGATGACAGAATTGGTGGTCAAATAGGTTGTGAACAGAGATTAAACTCTCCGTGGGATGTGTGTTATGGCGACAATTGCTTGTGGATAGCAATGGCAGGTTGTCACCAAATTTGGGTTCTTGTACTCGAAAACAATACTAAAGTGTTGGACAAAACCTACTCAAAGGGAACGTGTTTTAGTTTCGTTGGCAACGGTGCCGAAGAGAATCGAAATAACAGATACGGACGGAATGCCAGTTTCGCACAGCCCTCGGGACTGGCATTGGATGCCAAACATAATTATCTTTACGTCGCCGACAGTGAGAGCTCTTCTGTACGATGTGTTGACTTATCCAATGGATGTGTTTCTGGTATCGTTGGCGGTGATAGAGATCCACGCAATTTGTTTGCCTTCGGGGATAGGGATGGGAAAGGGATTGAATGTCGTTTACAGCACTGTTTGGGAATTGCTTTCGACACTCAAAACAACTGTCTGTTTGTCGCCGACAGCTATAATCACAAGGTTTTCATTAAACTTGAAATTCTTATTGATTTTTCCGTATTTTCTTAATATTTGTTTTAAATTGAGTTTTATTTGTATTTATTTGTTAACTTATTTTAAGTAACTAAAAAAGTTTTTAAGTATTAACACTAATGAACATTTTTGCGTTCAATTTTGAAAACAGATTAAGAAAATTGATTTATTGACAAAAATATGCGTTAGTATTGCCGGATCTGGACTTAAAAGCAATAACAGCCAATGCAAGCCATTTGAATGCACTTTCAATGAACCAAACGGATTGTGTTTAATAAATGACTGCAAACAGCTTATTATAACTGATACTAACAATCATTGTCTCAAACTTTTGGAATTGGAAAACGATTTGGTCAACGATTTTCATTTAATTCATTTAAATGAGAATAAAATATCAAATTCCGATAAACAGCCGGGTACATCGAAAGCGGATTTTATTATTAATTTGCATTCAATTGATTTGTGCACTAATAGTGAATTAAGGCTTCGACTGAACTTAGATTTTGGTCAACAAATCAAACTCACAGAAGGGGCCAAACAATCAATCAGTTTTCTAAATCCAGGTATTGTTTGATTTTGTGATAATCTCATGAATAAGAGGTTTTTAAATGATTTTGATTTGTATTGATTCAGATGATGATGTGTTTGTCATTTCTCACGAAAGGATCGATAATTTTGAACAAATCTCAGACTTTTCGCTCAAAGCTAAAGACACGGACATCGATGAGTCCGTCAACAGAAGCTATTTGTTTACAATGAATGCAAACTTTATTGTCTGTCACTCTGAACAAAATTTTTGTAAACAAATTTCCGCTGACTTTCATTTACCCTTAAATATATGTGATAAGAAAAGTGTCAATATGTTGATCGCAGACTTAAACTTTAAATTGGATTCTATTTAATGGATATTTTATTTATTCTGAGTTTTAATTTAATTTTTAATTTAGATTTTGAGAATTACAGTATTTTCTATTTATGCATAAATTATTACGATTTGGATATTTTTATACGGCATGCGTTTACAATGATGTATAATTATTGAAACAAACTTACATTTTTTACCCTAATAAAAATTTTGTTCACAGATTTCGACATTCAATTTATGAAATGTCTGTCATATGGAAACTTAGGTAATGGCTTGAATTCTATGGTAGGATTTTCTGACATTTGAATCAAGTTAAGGAAATTTTTGCAGAATTATTGCAATTTTTGAAAATCAAGACAATTACTGATGGATCGGTGACTAAAAAAACAATAAATTCATTGCAAACCCTGTGAAACACTTAAGAGTCTTAAGTTAAGATTTATCTGTAGTGGAAAATAATTTTTGTTTAAATTGGTTTCAATGCAATTAGATTTTTGGGAATTTCCACAAAATGCAATAAAATATGAAAAATAATTTTTAATTTTATTTTTATAATTCTATAGATTTTGTAGCTTTAAAATTATAATAAATTGAATAAGATATTATTTAAAAATGAAAAATATACAAGGTATACTACGGTACAATAGAGTAAATAGGGTTTAGTTTGATATAAAATAAAAATTAATTTGAAAGTTGTCTACAAAACAGTTAAATTAGAAATAGAAAATTGAATGACTGGTAAAAACTGAGATTTAGAGCAAATATGTGAATAATTATAAGTTTTAGTTTTAGTTAAAGTTATTGAACGATAGAATATGAGAATGAAACGGATGTTTGCAATGAAATTAAATGATTATTTAAACCATCGCATGATATATAAACTAATTTCAAGTGCACTCAAAAATTTAAATCCGAAATCAAGAGAAATGTTAGAAAGCAGTGAATTGTCGGGATTGTTGTGAAACCGATGCCATAATGCGGTTAATGTATTCACATAACCAGTCGCTCGACTTTTTGTGTATTTTGTTGATCAGGATATCGAGAATTAAAAGATTTTATTTCTTATCTATAATTTGTGTTATTTATAGTTTTGTTATTAAAAAATCAAATAAAATCAAATTGAAGGACGTTTTGGGAAATAATTGCCTCATTTCTAGAGGAAAGTCTCACATAAATTAAAAATCATTTCACACTCTCTTATAACATGTTATGTTATTATAAAATTTGATTCTGTGTTTGAAAGTTAGAAAATAGTTTTGTCGTTAAATACCATAAAACATAATCCAATATATAGTGCAGTATTGGGGACATCATATTCTTCCGGACACTTTGTCGTAGTGTTTATCCCATTAACACATTACTTGTGTCTTATATTTTCAAATATTCATAATTACATTCAATTCTTTCGTATGAAGTTCTGATAAAGCATTTTTCAATTATTTTCAATCATTTATTTTGTAAATCATAATTTTTTTATTATTGTAGAAGTGATTAAATATATTGGCAAGAAATGTAAGTTTGTTATTTTTATATACAATATTTATAAATTGATTCAATATTTGAATTCTTTATTTGAAATATTATTATTTCAAACAAATATAAATTAATATATGATTTGTATGATTTTCTAAAAATTTAAGCTCATATATCATACTTCATTGAATAATTTGTTTGAATATATTTGGTATTTAGTTAAACTAATTGTTAGGATAAATAATCAAATACTTATATTAAGTTATATTAAATTATAGAATAAATTGCTTATAAACTTATTAAAAATTCAAAATATACATGTTTTGTATGAATTGTCATTTATAAAAGATGTATTATACTGTATCTCATTCAAGACCCGGATATTTATCTCAATTATAATCGCTTTTAACCCATTTTTTATTTACTCTTATTTACTCAATAGATTTTTCATAAAATTGTGACTTTCATTAAATCAGAGAAAATAATTTACATATAAACTCAATACTGTATATTCTTTAAAATATTATTTTACTTTTTATTTAATGACAAAATTTGCTAATTTTTGTCAATTCACCATTTTTATTAATTTTCATGAAATAATTTTTTTACAAATAATGCAATCATACAGAGAGTAGAATAGAGGATCCGGTTTAGGTTTAGGTTTCATTTGAATCCATTTTATAATATGAAAAAGAATTTCCTTATAATTTAACATTTTGTCAAAAATATTATATTTTATAACTAACTTAATATCGAGTACAACTGAATAAAAACTTTTAACATACAGTATATTAAATTAACGATGAATACAAAGTCCACAGACTACTAGTTATGTAATAATTATATAAATGTTTAAATAACAGTTATCTCTTATTAAATGAAATTGAAATGAGTCTTGAATTAGCAATTAATTTGAGTACAATCCTTACGATGTGTACAAAAAGCATTCACGCACTTGATGTCAAAAAGTTTTCTTAAGATTACTATTAATTATTTATTGATAATATAATATCTAGAAAAATTAAACTTCATTTATAATCTAGACATTAATTATGGAGATTTGAACAAGAATCTGGATAAATAATATGATAATTTTATACGTGTATATCATACAAATGTATAATATCAGTGATAATAAGTATAAAGAATAATTGAAACAAGTATTTCATAATTTCTTTAATCATAACAATTTGGCTTTCGATCCAATTTTAAATTTAAATTTATAGTAATGTTTATGGTTTTCCATGATTTATACCATTAGATTTACTACACATTTGAAAATATATCAAATAAGTTAGTCTAGTATTGGTTAGAAAATTAGTGTATACATATAAGTACTCACTAAAAGGTACGACAGGTGTTCACAGAAAACAGTTTTTAAAATAAATTCAACAAATAGTGACTCACTTAGCATTTGCCTCTCATATAACATACCTTACAATCTGTCGATTGAGTGATAGATTTGATTACATAATGAAAACATTCACTCATTATTATTACAATTATATCGACATCTCATAGCCTACTCTCACACATCACGCCATTCATTGAATCACAAACTTTTCCATTCATTTCCAATTCATTTGAATCCGTGTTCATCATTGTCTATAATATACTGTTCTCGTATACCCCACACATTCATTCATCTCATATTTTATTAATTATGCAAAGTTTACAAACATTACAAATGGACTTAAAGTAAGTTTTAGTAACTTTTACTTGAAATTCTGTGAGTTTTGTATTGACACAGAATATCCAATATCTATGAAATGCTACACATTTGGTGTATTAATACTCGTCTCTCAAATGATTATACATAGAAATATCAAATTGACATTAAGTTATCAAACATTTGTTATTTTATCATATTTTACATGAATTATTGATTTGTAGAAAGTGTAAGATAGGGATGAAGTGGGGGTTCACCCCCTCATTACAGGTAGTCTATAGTCGTCTATAGTCTAGAATTAATCATTTCATACGATATTGTACTGAACGCGTGAATCCCATATCACAGAGTCTATGATATTCTGTACGAAAATAGCAATCATTTGATGACAATATGAGACATGCGTTCACTTCATGTCTAAACAAATCAATTATTTTCTTGCATTCATTTCATTGCAAACTATTGAACCAATCGTTTATTTATTTATTTATATTCACTTCAATTGAATTGATAATCATTTGAGATCTTGAGACCAAAACTCACTTTTGGGTCAAAATAAACAAAATGTCAATCAATTGAACCGATTTATCAGTTCATTACAAGTATTGATGTCTTGGTCTTTGAATTCATTCATATATTCACTCATGTATTGTATGATTGTATGGACAGGTATTGTCATAACTCGGATCCACTGATCAATCCTTACCGAAGACCGAGTTATGTGAAGAGGAGGAAGGAATTGATCGCTAATATGATGGCAACCATTAATGGACTCATTACAGGTAGTCTATAGTCGTCTATAGTCTAGAATTAATCATTTCATACGATATTGTACTGAACGCGTGAATCCCATATCACAGAGTCTATGATATTCTGTACGAAAATAGCAATCATTTGATCACAATATGAGACATGCGTTCACTTCATGTCTAAACAAATGAATTATTTTCTTGCATTCATTTCATTGCAAACTATTGAACCAATCGTTTATTTATTTATTTATATTCACTTCAATTGAATTGATTATCATTTGAGATCTTGAGACCAAAACTGACTTTTGGGTCAAAATAAACAAAATGTCAATCAATTGAAGCGATTTATCAGTTCATTACAAGTATTGATGTCTTGGTCTTTGAATTGATTCATATATTCACTGATGTATTGTATGATTGTATGGACAGGTATTGTCATAACTCGGATCCACTGATCAATCCTTACCGAAGACCGAGTTATGTGAAGAGGAGGAAGGAATTGATCGCTAATATGATGGCAACCATTAATGGCACGAATACTTCCAGTACTAAACCCATGGGCGGCCCACGTATGTCAGTCCACCTGATGCTGTGCTTAAGATAATGAATGTATTTGAATGTGTGTCGACAGCAATGCCATGGTTTGGGATGGACATCGGCGGGTCACTCGTCAAACTGGTGTACTTCGAGCCCACAGACAGTTCTCCCGCAGAGATTGACTCGGAATTGGAGACACTGAAGAAGATCAGGCATTACCTGAAGAGGAACTCATCGTACGGAAAGACAGGCAAACGTGACGTTTACCTGCAAATGGATAAGTGCTGTATTAATGGCAGATACGGAACCCTTCACTTCATCCGATTCCCGACTTCAGAAATGCCTGTTTTCCTAAAACTGGCCAAATCTAAAGGCATGGCACACATGGCCAGCACTGTCTGTGCCACTGGTGGCGGTGCCTTCAAGTTTGAGGCAGACATCAAACAACAAGTGAATCTCGATTTACATAAATTCGATGAATTGGATTCACTCATCCATGGGATCCACTACATCGAGGCCTATAACCAACACGAGTGCTACTATTTGTCGGATCCGTTGGACGACGACAAGTGCACTAAAGTTCCCTACGATTTCAGTCATCCCTATCCCTTCCTTGTTGTGAATATCGGCTCCGGAGTCGGTATTCTTGCCGTGTATTCGCCCGAGAAGTACAAGCGAGTGAGCGGTTCCAGTATAGGCGGCGGCACTTTCCTCGGCTTATGTGCTTTACTTACCGGTTGTGAGACCTTTGAAGACGCCATCCAATTGGCAGCCAATGGCGACTCCACTAAAATCGATAAATCCGTTCGTGACATATATGGCGGCGATTACTCCAAATTCAAACTCAGCGGTGATATCATTGCCTCGAGGTTTGACTCGTATTGCATGAGAGGTGTCATTGAAATGGCTTTAATTGTGTTGTCAATGATTACAGTTTCGGACACATGTGTAGCGCCGAGAAGAGAGCGCAGGCGACGCCGGCAGACATGGCCAGAGCCACACTCGTCACCATCACCAACAACATCGGCGCCATCGCCCGCATGTGCGCCATGAATGAGGGCATCGAGAGAGTGGTATTCGCCGGCAATTTCCTGCGCGTCAACGAGATATCAATGAAATTATTGGCGTTTGCGATGGACTTCTGGTCCGACGGCACACTGAAAGCCTTATTCCTCGAACACGAGGGATACTTCGGTGCCGTCGGGTGTCTACTGGAGCTCATGAAGACTGGCAGTTGATATGTGCGACTCTTATCCAACGAAATCATGGATTTTTAAACTAATTTGCAATTGTTTTATCCCATTATTAGAATAGATTTCTTTTAATAATTATATAAAAGTTTTAATCGATTTTTTTTCATATTTAACTCAATATTATAAAACGTTAAATAATTTTGAAAAGTTATATACAATGATTTGTAAATAATTTTTCGTTTTTAATACAATATAAAAGCTGACTTCAAATGAATGAACAAATAAGTTATAAGAAACTTCATTCCAAGAGAAAAATATTTATAAACTTTTTAAAATTACGGTAATAATTAATTTATCAGAAAAAGTGTGTAATTATTCCTAGAAAATAGTTTAATAAAACGAATGAACGCATTGTTTATTGTATTAACAATAAAGATATTTATTTGCAGTCAAATTCAAATATCTTTTGTCCCTTCACTGAAGGAATACTTTATATAAAATCAATAAACTAATTGTTTGGGAATTAACCGTTTGTCTAAAACAAACAACAAATCCCTTGCAATTTGATTTTAAATGAAAAACAATAATTCATCGCTTAAAAGTCGTCCAAATCGTCGTATTCATCAAAACCGTCCGTCAGGTCTAGTGTCTGGAAGTCAACGCGATATCGGAGTATACCTGAAGTCACAACAAATATAATCATTTCATTAAATCTCAAATATCAACGAATTATCAATGATTTAACACATTTAAAGGTTTTGTTTGTGCTTATTGTCTATTCATTTGATTTCAAAATTTGCTTCTATTCAACGAAATGCCAATTAATCACACTTCAAGTAAAACCATAAAATTTCATTAACTGTAAGTCATGTGATTATTATTTAGAAATCAAATCAAATACTAATGTAATGAACTAATTATTAGCGAAAAAGAAAATCCAATTCAAAAACAAGTGGTTTATCACTAAAATGGGAAAATGTGTTGAGAATGAGTGCACTTTATATACAGATTTGGTTGAAACAGAATCTAATAAACTCATTGAATTGACACCAATCGACAACTTGTTATTCTTTGCACTCAAACCATACATTACGAATGAACGCATTGTTTATTGTATTAACAATAAAGATATTTATTTGCAGTCAAATTCAAATATCTTTTGTCCCTTCACTGAAGGAATACTTTATATAAAATCAATAAACTAATTGTTTGGGAATTACAACGTTTGTCTAAAACAAACAACAAATCCCTTGCAATTTGATTTTAAATGAAAAACAATAATAATTCATCGCTTAAAAGTCGTCCAAATCGTCGTATTCATCAAAACCGTCCGTCAGGTCTAGTGTCTGGAAGTCAACGCGATATCGGAGTATACCTGAAGTCATAACAAATACAATCATTTCATTAAATTTGAAAATGTCAACGAATTATCAATGATTTAACACATTTAAAGGTTTTGTTTGTGCTTATTGTCTATTCATTTGATTTCAAAATTTGCTTCTATTCAACGAAATGCCAATTAATCACACTTCAAATAAAACCATAAAATTTCATTAACTGTAAGTCATGTGATTATTATTTAGAAATCAAATCAAATACTAATGTAATGAACTAATTATTAGCGAAAAAGAAAATTCAATTCAAAAACAAGTGGTTTATCAGTAAAATGGGAAAATGTGTTGAGAATGAGTGCACTTTATATACAGATTTGGTTGAAACAGAATCTAATAAACTCATTGAATTGACACCAATCGACAACTTGTTATTCTTTGCACTCAAACCATACATTTCATTGAAAGTAATGCAAAAAATCAATTCCAAAGCGTGTATTCAATTATTTTCCAATGCTTACAACAAAAATAATCTTATCATTCGTTAACATTTAAATGTAAATAAATATAGAAAATAAAAATGTGTTCAAAAAACAATTCAGTCTTTGATACTGAAACAAAAGTCTGCGCCCTTTAAGACTAATAATTTACGGTATAATGAAATCCTGTATTCATTTGTTACTAGTTTATAATGATTACGAATTCATTACACTGACAGCAACTGAATCGATCAAAAGACAGTGTCATTAAATGCTAGTATTTATGGTATAATAAAACTCAATTCATGTTTGGCATTGGATTCCTGTGAGGGCCGGACAGTCGACATATTCCTTGTATGACTGGTGTTAGGAA
>CAJPVJ010001809.1:0-14964 GCA_905397405.1 Oppiella nova
TTGGAGAATACGATGGTATATGTAAAACTTTTATAAACTTGACTAATCATGCAAATAATGCCGAATTAGTGACGAGAAATGTGAAAAATCACAATATTTTTTTAATTTTGGATTTTCTAATTTTTACGGAAACAATTCCCGATAAAAGTGGTCACTGCGGCCGAACCCGAGGTCACAGGACAATATAAATAAGAAATTCGGACTCCACGTAAAAAGTCCTATAAGAATAAAGCATAATATCCCTTATGCTAGCTTAGGACTAAATCCACCATTTGATCCTTACTCAGCGAAAACCATAAGAATCACATAAGTATAATATCACAATGTTATTCTATGGTAAAACGTATTGCATGTGTTTGAATGGGCACTACTGACAACACATATACCGTTACTCTATATTAATGGGTGGGTTCGCTACTATCAAAAGGGAGGTGTAGGGGTAGAGTGAGATACTGATACTGTTAGCTTCTCTCTCTCTCTCTCTCTCTCTCTCTTTCTTTTTTCTTTCTTTCTTTTTCGCACACACGTACTGTACTACTACTGTACTACTACTGTACTATTCATTACAATGTCTCACTTTTTGTCGGTATATTTGTATGGCGTCAGTGTCTGTCTATCGGTCATATCAACGGATTTACATTAATGTGATTCACGCCTATAATAATAGTGCATAAAAAAGTTTATATTAGACTTTAAGGCTATGAATGCTATTTGTTTTATAGAGAAACAGTTAGTTTTCAATTGTTTGATATGCAGTGGTTTAGCAAAAAATAACACATTTATAAAGGGATAGCAAGTGCTAATTATATAGAATATGTAACGTTTTATCTAAAGTTAAGGTTTTCATGAAATAGTCATCACACAAATGTCGCCTTTATTTTCCTATAAATGACGTCGATTTGCCATTCACTGTCCTTACTCCTAAGTAAATAACAAAAAGTCATACATTCAGTGTTACATACATGAGCCATATCATACAGGCAGCGTTACATAAATGCGCCCTAGCGGCCATTACTAAAGTTGTTTTCTAATATAAGATAAGCGATATGTGTAATAATCGATATAATATTGATATATTATTAATAAATTTTGTCGTTAATTAATATTACCTTATATATATTACCTTATATATATATTACCTTATATCTATATTACCTTATATCTATATTACCTTATATCTATATAACCTTATATCTGTAAAGTATGAGTCGTTTGAGAATAGTTTTATAAGTTTTTTGAACACTTTTTGCGTTCAAATGAATAAAAGTTTTTAATGCAGTCGTGAATTATTTATAAAACAAAATTTAAGTTTTATTTTAACTTTTAATTTTAAAAATACAAATAGTATTGAATGAATTGAATATAAAATTAGTTGACAATGAGTGACACGAATAGTGCACTCAATGTGTGTACAAATTATATCTCCTTTTTGTGTGCATTTTTGTTGTCCTTAATTACAGAATATTTGGTATTTTATTGTATTGTCGGTGTGTTTGTGTGGGTGCGAGTGCTGGCTATTCTGTATTCTGGTGGTTGACCCCATTCAGGCCTTATGTTGACTTCCAGTTACCATACATTATGTATGCATTGATGTCCAGTTATTTAGGACATATGTTACTAAAAACATTTTAAGTTTGGATTTATATTTCACATGAAACACATTTAATTAATTAAAACTATAATAAAAGTTTAGAAATATCATTCTTAGAAAATGTTTTATATTTTCATTTCATATATACTTTACATATCTATATTGATTTTTATTTTGCAAACTCATTTTCCTGTTATCCATATTTGTCTATATTATAGCATTTATAACATTTCTCATTTGTCACAATATTATAAATATTATAATAAAATAAATTATTTAATTTAAAATTTTTAAAAATTATTTTAAATTCTAAGATTCGTTACTAAATTGAATTAGCATGAATTTATCAATATTTGTTTTGCTCATACTTTCTAAACAAACAGTGAGCAGGCACGAATTTGCTGCTAATCCACTAGTCTTGGAGTGGAGTGATGAATTTACATTACATGCGTTGGACTTAGAAAGATGGAGAGTTGTCAAATATAGACAATTTTGCGATGGTATGTTTAGCTCAGAACTACTAATAATTTTTATCTTGAACATTTAGTTACTACCTGTATAATGAATAATTAAAACTACTGTAGAACACTACATATTTCCAAAGGCCTGTCTCACCACTTCAAAGAATCTTAAGTATCGTAACGATACTATAGCCCTAACCGTCCAACTCTTGAATAACACTGAATACGGACTGTCCGACGATACGCCCCGGTTCTCGACCGCCGAACTAGAGACTAGTATTAAGTGGACTAATAGTCGACTGGAAATAAGGGCCGCATTTCCACAGGGGCCAGGCCTGTGGCCAAAAGTGTATTTAGAAAGCATAGAAAGTGGTATATACATTATGATGATAAACTCAAAATTCAGAATTAGGGAAGAGATTATGCAATTAGTTGGAAATGAGGACCTGGAAAATGAAGACCTCGGTCAATTTCATACGTACGCCATCGAGTGGAATGATACTCACTATGAATGGAGTTTCGATGATAAATACGAGTATATAAAACAGTATAATAAGGGTGTCTATGATAAAGACTATTTCAATTCACTTGCAATACAAGTTAATGTTGGTACTTATAAAAGATTTACTACATCTGATTATTTGGAGTGGAAGTGTTCGGCACTTATCATAGATTACGTTCGTGTCTATCGATGGACTCATAAAAATACTGATCGTTTGAATGATACACTACATGACAGTCCAGCCACCAGTGCACAGGTATGTGAGGCGTTAATGAATGACACGGATATATTGGTCGACAATTATGACAACTCAACTCCAAATGAAAACCTCGTGACATCGAAAACAATTGTATTGATGGTTGTGATCATAATTATTGGTATTTTGGTGTTCACTGTAATAGCGGTCCTATTATTCATGTATTGCAAGCATAAGAGACTGAAACGAATGAACAGAGGGATGGCTTCAGATGTTTACGACGACAACCGTTTGGATGACTACGAAGAGTACGAAAGGACTGCTGGACATCAATACATCAGTGGTGGACATCTTTATGATACTATCAGTGATAATAATAATGTGGAAATGGATGTCAATCATGAGTACCTGGAAATGACCAATAAGTACACTCATAAGGGATACGAAACAGTGTGCTATGAAAGGGCTGACAGACATAGTTATCTGGAAATACACCCCAACTAGACTGTCCACTATTAACACACATACACATTTTAAAATTCAATTATTCATTAAAATGTTTGTCATTTTTATTTCTTATTAATAAATTATTACCAAATAAATAAATTCAGAAAATAACTCAAATTAATTTAAGCATTGTTTTGATATATTATGTAATAGATTTTTATGAAATTATTTGTATTTAACATTATAAATGGTTTTAAAGTCTAAGCTAAATATCCTCCCTATAAACTTTGTTAATTAATAATGAAATCTTTAAACAACTTTATTGCTTTAATGCAATGGATTTTATTTTAAATTTAATAAGTAATCAATTTTGTAATAATTATAAACTTGTTTCAAAGAGTTCAATTTTATTACAGTAATTGTATTTTTCTAACTTATAATTTTGATTCTTTTAAATTCATATTTAAATAAATTTTAAAATTAAATTAATAATTTCAAATTATGATTTAGGAAGTAAATGTATCATTTTGAAAATTTTATTTTTTATGGTATAGTCAAACCTGTACCCACTACAATGTTTCCAAATTCAGCAATTATTACCGTTTTTAAAAATTTCATATTAATATAAAATAGATTCTCAAATCAATCCATAAATGGATACTTTTACCAAATTATTATTATTATCTAAATAAACATTTTTAATATTATTTAAGTATGACTGCATTTTAGTAATTTAATGAAAACATTTTGTAGGGGATTTTAATCTGAATTTTGTTTTATTTGATATGTTTTTCAATAACTTATTTATAATATCAGATAAATGGGGAAAAGTAATAGAAATTATTGAATGCCTAACATGTAATCAGGAGGTCCCGGGTTCAATTCCTGGGCACGACCTTTTAATACAATTTGTCTTTTCAATAATTTTTAATGAAAACATGTTAAAAATAGTTTGTTTGCTATTTTTTATGTAAATTGAAAATGGATTAGTGTTACAATTTAATAAATCACTAAAGCTTGCATGGAGTGATGAGTTTACAACTAATTACCTAGATACTAATAAGTGGAGGATTAGTAATGAAAATTTTATTATTTATCCTAATTTTATTGAATCCTATTTCATAATATTTTTCAATTCACTTAACAATACAGTAATATTTATTTTAACATATTATAAACAACACAGATTTATTGTAAACAGAATTATATATAAATTATTCACTAATTCTTATTACTAAATGATAGCAATAAAATGAATTCAGAAAGCATAACTCAATTTAATTTAAACATTGGTTTGATATATTCTGCAAATATTTTTAAAGTGCATTATATTGTACATTATAAATGATTTACAAATGACTGTTCTGGAGCATCGCAAAAATTGGATTTTACCATTGATTACTGCCATAGACAATTACTGCAACAAATAACAAATTCAAAATCTTTTTCAATGGCAGTAATCAATGGTAAAATCCAATTTTTGCGATGCTCTAGAACAGTCATTTGATAAGATATTTTAAAAATTAAAACGCAGACCTTGTTCCTTCTTCGAGATCTATCCAATGTGCTAATTAAATTTACCCTGAACCTTGTAGTAATGTTAGAATAAAATCGCCATTTCCTCCCGGTGCTGCAAGTTAGCAAAATTTTGTAAAATTTTATCTTAATAGAGATTTGAATTATCTACATTTTGCATTTCATAACATTGTTCTAGCTCATTTGGTTTTACTGAGGTATCGGGCCTCCCAGTGCTAAAACTAAACATTTTAGGGAAAATCTATCAAGGGCATGTATTCTTTGATTTTGATGATCTTTCGAATGGTACCCTGATCATCTCTGTATCTCATATAGTTTTAGCTCCAGGGCATCAGCCGGTGCTAGTAACATACCGGTGCTGGTACAAACTTATAACTTCTGTGCCTCGAAGTCAATAAGAATTGTAAAAAATTATATATTTTGTTTTGTTTTAGCTAGCACAGTTTTCAAACAAAGGTCGACGCCCGTACTTTTGCACCAATATAATAGAATAGATTTTATTTTAAATTTAATAAGTAATCAATTTTAACGAATAATTATAAACTTATTTCAGCGCGGTCAATTTCCCAAATAAATTCCATTCAATATAACCTGGTTTTACTGCGGAATATTCAAATGGCCCTGTGATTGTACATTGCTACAATCATTTGCGAATACAAATGCGAGTGTACTAACGAATAAGTTAACAAAGCAAGCCACAAAAAGATGGTGTCATTATAAAGGCCTTGGTACAAATTGAGTATGGCCAATGATATAGCAAATATGCCATAAGTTATTGTGGGTTTTCTGTTTTCATTCCACGCGCCAAACATTCCCAGTGAGCTAATTATACAACATACTATGCCAATTGTTATGGCTAAAGTTACGGGGCCATTCTACATGAAATTAACATTATAGTAGTGATACACAGAATAAAAATAATCTTTATTTATTATATATAGCAAATAATGCATAATTAATTATTTAAACAATTTTAATCTTACTGAATTCCAATGCTGAATTCAAATCTGATTTATATGTATTACCTCATGCCATTTGCCATCATATGGATACCATCTTGTCATATTGCTAATGATGAAAACTATTCCAATTGTATAGAGCATGCTAAAGTTAAACAAGGTCCATTTCTTGCTCTGAAATCCTTAAGTCTGACGTATGTCCATTATAAACAACTATACAGTATATAAAATTATAATTGTGTTATCCATATATAGTCTATACAGTATATAGTCTATCAAGGTTGTACACAATTTTTAAAATCCCTAAAATAGTGATGAATTATAGTATATTAATAACCGTTAGGCCCGAGAATCACACCCAATATGGACTGTCCGACGATAGGCCCCTCTTCTCAACGACCGAATTATCAATGAATATCGAGTGGAGGAGTAATAACCGGTTGGAAATTAGGGCCGCATTACCTCAGGGTACACTACTACCTGACGTATATTTAACACCTTTTAAATCAGAAACCTGGGTCGATTCCAGAATAAGTCTGGTCTATAATTTCGAATATTTTACATGGAAACCAGTCGATGTCGGAATGCAAAAGGTTCTGAGACATGTGTCAAAAGAAGATCTTGCTCAATTTCACAAGTATTCCATCGAATGGAATGATACTCATTATGACTGGAGTTTCGACAATAAATATTCGTATACTCATCGGTATAATATTAGTAGTGTTGATGAGACTCATGCGATGGAATTGAGTTTTCATTTGAATGTAGTAAATTTAAATGGCGACGAGTTTGAGACAAATGATTACCTGAAGTGGAAGTGTTCGGCACTTATCATAGATTATGTTCGGGTTTATCGATGGGCTGACAATAATAACAATTATACTGACCCTCCGAGCCATACACAACATGACAGTCCGGCCACCGCTCCCCAGATTTGTGAGACTATTATGTCTGATATCGTAGGATGGGATCCAACGCCTGATAATGTGACCGAAGAATTGATTATTAATAACAACTCAACACAAGTGGCAAAAACAGAAACAGTGAGTCCTATGGTATTAATTGTTGCGGTTATAGTTGGGTTGGTTTTGTTGATATCCCTAATACCGGCCCTAATATTAATGTATCGCAAGAATAAAATACAGAAACGAATGAATCGAGAGATGGTTTCCGATGTTTACGACGACAACCGTTTGGATGACTACGAAAAGTATGATAAGAAAGATGACAACGAATACGATGTTCCGCACGATGTTTGCGATAATAATAGTGTGGACTCGGATGGCAATCATAAATATCTGGAAATAACAAATAGATCACATGAAAGTATCCAATAATAATAATTTTTAAATATACTAGCGACCCTGTTCAATTTATTAATCAAATTGCTGTTTGGACATTAAACAACATACCTTGGTAATGTTTCTTGTTAACGAAAATTAAAACTATTTTTAATTATGTTTTAAAGTTACACAAAACTAATGTGCCATTATACTAATTATGCCTATCGACCAACGCCTTATAACGGTAACATTATATAAACCTATATCCCATAGCGTTGCCAGACGTCCTCCATTCTAGAGAACTCTGTACTCCAATCTACCCCCAGTGGAACAGTTCTCCAGAGGGGTTGAGGAGGACAATGTAATGTCCTCCATAAGAATTTGATCAAATAATTTTTAAAATTCTTGTCAATTTTTTACACAATCTTTATAATAAGCACATATTTTATCGAAATTGTAATTTCTCAGTTATGAATGCCTTCATTTCATTATTACATTATAATTATAAGTAATAATTTTCCTGGAATTTTAATGGAGGAAATAATTAATAATACAATACATTTCATGTTACATATATAAATATTTTGCTGATAAATGCTAGGAATTGTTATATTCAGTATATAAATTCAAATAGTGTTCAATTTATTTGTTAACTAGATTGTAAGTTTTTAAATTTAATTTTTCCAGAATTTATTTTTCTATAAACCACGCAATTTTGGAGGACGGAGGTTCGTTATCAGGTATAATTTTTAAGATCTCTGGTAACATAATTAATATATTTATTTTTCAACATTTTCAGATAAATAAGTAGAATTAATAGAATTTTTCTTTGAGAAATAATCAATTAGTAAATATCCTCAGGATTGGAAAAAGGTGAATTTTTATGATAAATTTTGTGTGGATCTATTTATTGAATGTATCCTAATGTTATAACCCTTGTCCTTCAAAAGGTCTCCAGAAAATGCCTGATTTTTACTATCTGTCCTCCAATATCAAAAAAAGTCCTGGCAACGCTAATATCCCATGTAATTAGACCCATATTAGAAGTTACTATTTATATTTAAAAAATTAATTAAAATTAATTATGATTTTTGTTAGCACCAAATATTACTAGAGTATATTATTTAGTGTCCAAACAACAATTTTATTCACAAATTAACCAGGGTATTGTAATCGGAAGTGTAGTAAATGAGTCTGAAATTGAGATTCTGAATCGAAGTAGTACTATACTCTCGTGTTGCTACACAGGATCATTCAAAAATATTTATATTGTTTTAGGAAATATTATTTGATTTGCCATTAAATGAATTTTCAAAAAAATAATTTAACGAAAAAATCTCGTGATTTGTCTATTATTTAGATTTAAGTTTTTAATTCATTTAATCTCATATATTATTACAACTCCTGACGAAGGACGTTTAGGACCGAAAGTACTCGAGTATTAACATCTAATAAATATCATTAAATCATCAGTAAGTCTAAAGAGTTATTTATATCATAAATAATCTAAAATTTAGAAAGTTTAGAAAAATATTAAATATATAGTAAACTAATGTATAAGCCATGTAAAGTGAGACAAAGTTTACCATGATCGCGCGCGGTAATTCCTAGACCATTATTGTAGGAAATGGATTAGATATAAAGTGCATTTTCTTCTCTATAAGATTATATAAATTTCATAATTTTAAGACTAATATTAGTTATAAATATATTGTCGGAAAGAGAAGGTCATCCAAAATGAGTTGTGCATTCCCTATACAAATAATGCCAACAATACAACATTGTAAACAATTATATCTTAAATATAGCAAACTTAAAGCAGATCCCAAAAATAATCTTAAGAGTTATTATTAGCTTATGTAATAAAACTTATTAAATTACACCTGTTAATTTAGATTATCATGTAAAAATTAAAATTATTTGATTAAATGCTAGATTATTTGTATCAAATTAAAGTGCAAACATTTTAATTAATAACTCCCGAAGAATCAAGCAGAATATCTGTTCCAATGGTACCCATCACCAAAATGGACATATATATTGATTTAATATAAAAATCTATTTAATAATAGATAATAATCTTCAAAAATTTCATTTTATTATCTCAATCCATAGATTTTCTATTCATAAATAAATTTTGTCTCACTTTACATGACTTATACACTATTGCCAGCGAGAAGTGATACAAAAAGCGCGCGAAAAATGAGAGATAAGAGAGCATACATACAGTACAACCCTTATTAAACTACTGTAACTGTAAAAAGTTTTGTTTTCAAAGCAATAGATTCAAAGCGTGGATAAAATAATTTAGTTTTTGTTTGTTTAAAATATATTTAAATGATTTAATTATTAAATTTTTTGCTTAAATTAATAGTTAATTGAGTGAAAAATGAGTTCATTATTATCCACACATTTGATGCAACACTTGCTCTAATTGAGTGCAAAGATGTCGAAACTATCGGTTGGGATCATTGTTGACATTCAGAGGACTAATGGTATGATGTGACTGTCCATTGCAGTGTTGACACCTTTTCATCACATCTCTTCTCATGTTTCTCCTTATGATTCACTCCTTATTAGCGATGATAATGGCTTTGGGACCGGGATTTGCTTTATATGTATTACCCGACGGATTATATGGAGTGTTGAGAAATTTTTTTATCCAAAACGCCAAGAATGACGAAATGGATGGAAGTGATAGTCAAGAATCCAAGTGTTCGGACGATATCTCCTCGAAGGAGAGACTCTCTGAGATGGCTCTTCACGAGTACTTAAAGAGCACTGAATATGAACTCAACGCTATGTATGACAAGAGTGAGGACTCGTCTCTACAGCTCTTATCGGACACACAGTTAGAAATAACGCTCGACAAAGAACTAGGAATTGAGGCCCAACTTAATGATGAGGACATGAAACTGGACACCCGTTCCCTGAGCTCCCACTCGAGTCTCTCGGGTGGTGGCATTCGCTTCTTCACTACTCACTTCAGCCGTAATAGTAGTTCCGTTCCGATGACATCGAAGACGATTACGAACTCATTTCTGACACTCAAATACACGACTTCGCCAAAGGGTCACAGACGACACAAAAACTAATAGTCATTTAATTTTGCATTTCATTTGAGTTTATTTTTGTTAGTTTTTCGCAAACTATTGTCAATTCGGAGCACAACTAAGAGTTTATTTGCCCAAAACTAACAGTATTTCTATAGTCAAGTCAATCATGTGTTGGTCTTTCCTCGACAGTGCTTTCGACAAATCTACTTAATTTTATACTTAATTATGTTTAGAGTGAAAATTATATATTTAATGTTTTATTAAAATATATGGAAATGTCAAATTTAAATGATTTAATTTTGTATTAAATATAATTATATTGTTTTTAAAATATTTTATATAAAAAAATTAATTAATTTTTAAACAAATAAATTCAATATTTTAACATATTAAACTATGTATTAATTAATGTGTTGTACTGTATGTATGCTCTCTTATCTCTCATTTTTCGCGCGCTTTTTGTTTCACTTCTCGCTGGCAATAGTGTATGTGTAATAATCGATGTAATATTGATATAGTATTAATAAATTTTGTCGTTTATTCAAATAATCTTATATCTATATTGAGTTTTATTTTGCAAACTCATTTTCCTGTTATCCATATTTGTCTATATTATAGACAAGTTAAACATTTTCCATTTTTCACAATATAATAATATAAATGATTGAATTTAAAATTTTTAAAAATTATTTTAAATTCTATGATTCGTTACTAAATTCCATTAAGTTAGAATGAATTTATCGATATTTGTTTTGCTATTACTTTCTAAACAAACAGTGAGCAGGCACGAATTTGCTGCTAATCCACTAATGTTAGTGTGGAGTGATGAATTTACATCACATGCGTTGGACTTAGAAAAGTGGAGAGTTGTCAAATACAGGAATAATTGCAATGGTATGTTTAGCCCAGAACGACTAATAAATTTTATCTTGAACATTTAGTTACTATCGGTATAATGAATAATTAAAACTACAGAAGAATACAACGAATGGTTGAAGGCTTGTCTCATCACTTCAAAGAATCTTAAGTATCGTTACGATACTATAGCCCTAACCGTTCAACCCTTGAATAACACTGAATACGGACTGTCCGACGATAAGCCCCGGTTCTCGACCGCTAGACTAGAGACTCGTATTGAGTGGACTAACAGTCGACTGGAAATAAGAGCCGCATTGCCACAGGGGCCAGGCCTGGGGCCAGACGTGTATTTACTAAACATGGAAAGTGGTAAAAGGATATTCATTATGAAAGACTTCAATTATGACGAACAGATTGTGCAATTGGTTGGAAATGAGGACCTGGGCCAATTTCATACGTACGCTATCGAGTGGAATGATACTCACTATGAATGGAGTTTCGATGATAAATACGAGTATATAAAACAGTATAATAAGGGTGTCTATGATAAAAGAGACTATTTCAATTCACTTGTAATACAAGTTGATGTTGATCCTGGTGAAGAATTTACTACATTTGAAAATTTGAAGTGGAAGTGTTCGGCACTTATCATAGATTACGTTCGTGTCTATCGATGGACTCATAAAAATACTGATCGTTTGAATGATACACTACATGACAGTCCAGCCACCAGTGCACAGGTATGTGAAGCTGTAATGAATGACACGGATATATTGGTCGACAATTATGACAACTCAACTTCAAATGAAAACCTCGTGACATCGAAAACAATTGTATTGATGGTTGTGGTCATAATTATTGGTATTTTGGTGTTCACTGTAATAGCGGTCCTATTATTCATGTATTGCAAGCATAAGAGACTGAAACGAATGAACAGAGGGATGGCTTCAGATGTTTACGACGACAACCGTTTGGATGACTACGAAGAGTACGAAAGGACTGATGGACAACAATACATTAATGGTGGACATCTTTATGATACTATCAGTGATAATAATAATGTGGAAATGGATGTCAATCATGGGTACCTGGAAATGACCAATAAGTACACCCATAAGAGATACGAAACAGTGTGCTATGAAAGGACTGACAGACATAGTTATCTGGAAATACATCCCGACTGACTGTCCACTATTAACACACATACAAAATTTTAAATTCAATTATTTATTAAAATGTTTGGATAGGTAGGGGAATGGGATAAGAATATGGTTTGATACCAGTTATGCTGGACTAGTTTCTTATTAATAAATTATTACGAATTAAATAAATTCAGAAAAATAGCTCAAATTAATTTAAGCATTATTTTGATATATTATGTAAAGATTTTTATGAAATTATTTGTATTTAATATTATAAATGGTTTTAAAGTCTAAGCTAAATATCCTCCCTATAAACTTTGTTAATTAATAATAAAATCTTTAAACAACTTTATTGCTTTAATAGAATGGATTTTATTTCAAATTTAATAAGTAATCAATTTTGTAATAATTATAAACTTGTTTCAAAGAGTTCAATTTTATTACAGTATTTTTCTAACTTATAATTTTGATTCTTTTAGATTCATAATTAAATAAATTTTAAAATGAAATTAATAATTTCAAATTATGATTTTGGAAGTAAATGTTGTATCATTTTGAAAATTTTATTTTTCTATGGTATAGTACCTGTACCCACTACAATGTTTCCAAATTCAGCAATTATTACCGTTTTTAAAAATTTCATATTATTATAAAATAGATTCTTAAATCAATCCATAAATGAATACTTTTACCAAATTATTATTATTATCTAAATGAACATCTTTAATATTATTTATATATGACTGCATTTTAGTAATTTAATGAAAACATTTTGTAGGGGATTTCAATCTAAATTTGGTTTCATTTGATATGTCTTTTCAATAACTTATTTTTAATATCAGATAAATGGGGAAAAGTATTAGAAATTATTGAATACCTAACATGTAATGAGGTGGTCCCGGGTTCAATTCCTGGGCAGACCTTTTAATACAATTTGTCTTTTCAATAATTTTTAATGAAAACATGTTAAAAATAGTTTGTTTGCTATTTTTTATGTAAATTGAAAATGGATTAGTTTTGCAAATTTATTAAATCTCTAAAGCTTGTATGGAGTGACAACTAATTACCTTGATACTAATAAGTGAAGGATTAGCAATGAAAATGATTGCGACAGTAAGCAAATTGTTTTGAAAAATGTTTATTTTATTTGTATTTTATTTAATTATTCTCTCTCTCTCTCTCTCTCTCTCTCTCTCTCTCTCACTCTCTCCACTTTGAAAATTATTTATATTAATTTAAATCATAAAATAGATTATGAACAGGGCAATATGGCGTGTGTTATGTGACCAAACAATATCCAATTCGTGAACCAAACCGTAGCCCTAACTGTTAGGCCCGAGAATCACACCAAACACAACATACCCGACGATAAGCCTCTGTTTTCAAGACCAGAATTATTACTGAATATCGATAAGAGTAACAATCGGTTGAAGATGAGGACGGCATTGCCCCAATGGGTCAACTCCTATACCCTTTAGTACACCTGAAAACCTGGAACACCAATAGTTTCTTATTAATAATCCACGATTTCGTCTACGATTCCAAATCCAACTACAATACAAATGTGAGACACACTATGAAGCAAAGTTATTAAGGAGGACCTTACTCAATTTCATATCTATGCCATCGAGTGGAATGATACTCATTATGAATGGAATTTTGATAATAAATACTTATATACAAAACAGTACCAGTATAACCTATATAATAGCAGCTTTTATAGGTACAAATATCGGTACGGAACAAATAAGCTTAAGGTTGAGGTGAAACTTGGGGTATATGTTGGCGATAATTTTGGGGCAAAAGATTACTTGAGATGGAAGTGTTCGGCACTTATCATAGATTATGTTCGGGTCTATCGATGGGCTGACAATAATACTGAGTCCTATGGTATTAATATTTGTGGTGATAATCAGTGTGGTTTTGGTGGTGGCATTAGTATCCGCCTCAATATTCTTGTTTTGTAAGCATAAGAGACAAAAACGGATTAACCGAGTATTGACTTCTGATGTTTATGACGACAACCGTATGGATGACTACGCGGAGTACGAAAGGACTGGTGGACACCAATACGATGAGCCTTACGATGCGATCGATGATAATAATAGTTTGGATTCGGACGGCAATCATAAATATCTGGAAATGATCTATAGATATATTTACATGAAAGGATCCAATGATAATATGACCTCGGTTAATACTTTTAAATCTTAGTAAAATTAATCTTTATTAATAAACTGCTTCAGGATATTTCAAAAGTATTAATATTATGCGTATAAATCAATAATTGTTTTTAGCATTCTCATATCAAATACAGTATTACAATTTATAATTAAAAATATTTCATTTTATAAATCATATTAAATTTTATGTGTAATTACGATATAATTTATAACTAATAAAATTTATAACGTAAAAATATAAGGCATATCGTATAGTGAATGACCGCAACAATTGAATCAATGCTTATCATTATATAACCAAAACATTTCATATATTTATTTTTTCATTTCTCTTAAGTTTACGGAAACACTAAATAAGGTATTAATAGTGTGCATTTCAAAATGTACTGTATGTATTATTAAGCCTTATATCTCTAATTGAACATTCAAAGGTTTGCCATATTAATAAACTAAATATAGAATGGTTACAAAATTATATAACCCAATCAGTTATTTTATTCATATCCTGTTTATTCACTAAACTTGATGAACACAAATGCAAGTTTATATAAAATTTATTTTACAATTACTTGAAATTTCCAAATTGTAACAAAACAAAAAATATGTTAAATATATTGTGTTTGATAGTCTTGATGTTTCCCATTATAAACCCTGGAAAGGGATTGGAATTTAATAGATCACGAATACTTGTGTGGGCTGATGAGTTTATTGATAATCACCTGGATAATAACATATGGAAATATAGCAATC
>CAJPVJ010001811.1:0-12108 GCA_905397405.1 Oppiella nova
ATATTATATGGTTTGACACAATAATCAGTTCATTCATTTTGAACGACATGTTCAGGTCATGCCTCTTGCTTTTGACACCCAGTCTATCATTGCTTATGAGTTATCGTTGTAACCAAACAATCGTCTAATAATTGGTTAAATGAATTGTATTTTTTTCAAAACTTAATTATGTTTTCAAACTTTATGTACACAGAGAAATTAGCCACAAAAACTACTGTACAAATATCATAAGTTTTGTGATTTATATGAATTATGACACGATTGAAATAAAATACATTTTTATTTTGTCATGTAATAATCGATTTGATTAATGAATATTTTGAATTTATTTAACTATAAATTTATCTGTAGAAAAATTAAGTAACTAAATAAATATTAGTAAAACAAAATATTATAATAACTATTACAAAGGTAATCAATAATAATATTATTATATTCCAATTTATATGGATATATTAATTTACTTATATCAGTATAATAATAAATGCCAATACATTTAACAATAGTTTTCAAATATACGACAAAAATATTGATTTAGTTTTCTGTCAAATAAATAACTTTCTATCAAAAAGCAAAATCAATTAGAGATTTATTTACTCAAAGATATCTAAACATTATCATTATTATTTGTATTATATAACTGTATTACAATGGAAACAAATTTATTTTCAAGAGTAAATAGACTTGAAATTATTAATAGCATCAATAAATTCAATTTCGACATTATTGCTATTATTACCGGTATATAAAATGATATAACAAAACATTTTTGTATGAGCTTTATTACTGGTAGTGTATATCAAAACTAATTTTACTCAAAATGAGAGCAACAATCGTATAAATATAAAATTATTAAATTTTATTTATTTTTCTTTGTAATAAATTTATTGTATAACATGTGACAGAAATTTATATTAATTTATATCAATAAATATAACGATAATTATTTGGGAGTAACATTTTTTTCATTACATTAATTGTTAGAAAATGTCTTTTTCTCTAATTAGATATTTATCACGGACTTTAAGTGCTGGTAATAAAGTAAAAAGGTTCAGCGCAAAAAAAATCATTTACGTCCCCGAAGTTTTTTATGACTCCCGATTATGATATAAGTTATGATATATTTATTTTATTGACTAAAAATTTTTATCAATTATTTTTGATGCAAATGCCACACAATTGTTGTAATAAATTGGAATCATTGTCACGATTTGAATGGTAATAAAATGTCTTTTGAGTCCATATTTTATGAAAATATAATTCACTGTTTTTTGTTGCGATAAGTCATGCATTGGATAGAAATTATGAGAATTTATTTAATATCATTGCATAAAACCTATATTATGATGATTATAATTCATTGGTGCTATTAATATACATAACAGTATATCAAAGTTGACAGAACTTTGAATAAGTTTTTAGTGTTTTAAAAGTAAATCCTCTGAACGGACATAAAAAGTTGCATAAATATGATAAGAAATTTCGGAAAGCTAATTTAATATATTATCAATTCAATGCTTAACATGCATGCAATCCAGGTCTTGGGTAATATTAACTGACTAATAAAAGAAATATTATAATTTATATTGTATAAACTTTATACTTATCTTAATATTCTACCATATTTAAATGTTTTACAGTAACTTGTGCAATTATTTGACTAATAATCACTATCTATTGTTTATAAAATACCTTATAGTGTAAATGAGTTTGCTATCAATAACAGAATATTCTGTAGTATTTTTGCTTAAATACAATGGAGTTTTGTTTAAATTCAGTATATTTATGAAATGCATTAATAAAATGAGATCATTATTTTGTTTTTTTGTAGATTGCATTTGAATTCACGAATATTTTTGAAAGTTTTCCAAAAAAGAGATGCATTTATCTATGAATGAGTTTTGAGGGGAAAAGAGGTTTAATGTTAGCGACAGGAAAATTAAATAATTAATTAGAAAATGAGCGAAAAAATGGTGTGATATATCAAAAACAGTAGATTTGGTGCACATATACCACACAAACACATACACACACAGGATATTATGTATGAGTGAACCGCATGTGTGCCTCAAATAATTAAAATAATTATTGATTTTATAATTAAATTAATAAACGTTTGGCTCTAAAAAACACCAAAAATTTTCTGCTTCTCAAAAGCAGAGAGAAAACTACTGATCGTTATATTAATCGCTGAAATTGTTTTCCAGCGCTTACTCTATGGGATGAGACGGTCACCCAATGAGGGAATCAAGTTGTGGTGACTCTTGGGATCAACATTTCATGCGATATAAAGTAAAGCGAAAAATAATTTATAACATTAAACGAGCAAAAATAATAGTCAAACAATTCCTGTCGGGGCGCCGGTATGTGTTAGTCGCTGGCAGTCAACGGTATATAAAGTCATCGCATTTCAAGACAATTTCAAATTAGTCTCAAGGGTTTCGTTTGAATTAGCGACAGGAAAATTAAATAATTAATTAGAAAATGAGCGAAAAAATGGTGTGATATATCAAAAACAGTAGATTTGGTGCACATATACCACACAAACACATACACACACAGGATATTATGTATGAGCGAACCGCATGTGTGCCTCAAATAATTAAAATAATTATTGATTTTATAATTAAATTAATAAACGTTTGGCTCTAAAAAACACCGAAAATTTTCTGCTTCTCATAGCAGAGAGAAAACTACTGATCGTTATATTAATCGCTGAAATTGTTTTCCAGCGCTTACTCTATGGGATGAGACGGTCACCCAATGAGGGAATCAAGTTGTGGTGACTCTTGGGATCGACATTTCATGCGATATAAAGTAAACGAAAAATAATTTATAACATTAAGCGAGCAAAAATAATAGTCAAACAATTCCTGTCGGGGCGCCGGTATGTGTTAGTCGCTGGCAGTCAACGGTATATAAAGTCATCGCATTTCAAGACAATTTCAAATTAGTCTCAAGGGTTTCGTTTGAATATATATTTTATATACTCTTTCTCTGCTGCCA
Source organism: Oppiella nova (assembly GCA_905397405.1). Taxonomy (NCBI): domain Eukaryota; kingdom Metazoa; phylum Arthropoda; class Arachnida; order Sarcoptiformes; family Oppiidae; genus Oppiella; species Oppiella nova. The sequence goes on from CAJPVJ010001811.1 coordinate 3,007, forward strand.
ATTGAGACAATTTAATCATCAATTTTGTTTAATACACTCAGAGAAAGTGANAGAGAGAGAGAGAGAGAGAGATGTTCACTGTTTCGTAAATCTGTTTGAGAGAGAGAGAGAGAGAGAGAGAGAGAATCCTTATTCTGGAGGGAAATTGGAGTCTAAAGAAGCAGTCATGTCATCACTGTTTATGTCCTTTTCCTCTATTTATTCATCCCTTTTCTACTTTATATATCAGTTATATTTGCTGTGAGAATGAAAGCGATACTAACTATAGATTTGGATACAACTCGTGAGACAAGGGGTGAGTGTTTGTGTGTCTGATGCGATGCATAACAAGAAAAATGAAGTCATCATAACATGAGAATTGTGTTCACTATATCTCTCACTGTTATCACCGATGCTTTTGTGGACCGCATTCACAATCATAAAGAGTTGACACAACTTTTAAGTCCAAAAACATATCAGACTTATTGAAAAAATAGTCTATCCGTTCAGGCATTCATTTAATTCCCTTTTCATATCTCAAATGAAAATCTCTTTTTTGTTCTCGTTTTACAACAAAATAACGATCGCTATTATATTTACCGAGTTCAATACACTAACACATACTTATTATTACGTTAAACCTATGTTTGCATTAATTGTTTACCGATATTACTATTCATTTGGTTTAACACTTATTTAAGCAAAAGTTTTTTGATTATGACATGAGATTAGAGACATCGCTCTGACAACAAAAGTATTGAAAATGTAATACAATGGGTATTATTCTGTATATTGAGTTAAATCTGCAAAAACAGTCGATACTCTTATGCTATTTTCAATAAAATCTGTTTGAGACACATAAATGTATTACATGTGACAGTTTTTGTGATTTAAACTAATCTATATAAATATATTATTATACAGAGATCTCCTATTTTAATTCAAATAAACTGAATTCTAAAACTTCAATTTAATAATTAAATTTAAATTTTAAAACTATTTAGGGCTTATACGTAAAATTATTGTGTGCCATAACATGGTATATTTGTACCAATGTTTAAAAATATACTGAATATCTATAATATACAGTTCTTGTATGAAAAATAATTTAAATAATATATTAATAATAATACAATTTATTAGAAAAAGTAAACCCAATTCAATATACGGTTAAATCTCTCATATTTGATAAATTCAGAGGACATCCCTAAGACATATTTGTATTTCTGTCATATAAAACTTTGGTAAAGGGTTGTTTTGGGTATTTGAAATTATAGCCTCTTATAGAACGTAAAACCTGCAGTACCAACCGTAGTTATCAAATATACGACAAATTACTGGACACGTATGGCATCCCCGCCCGCGCCCATAAGTAGGCAAATAAAATTTATAGCCAGGGCTATTTGTGTGACACTGGGCTGGTCGGCACTGGCATGTCATATAATTGGTACCCATTCTCTGTCATCAAAAGCATTAGATAAATATGAATATATAAAACGATACAAAAAGTCATTGAAGCGTTTTATGAATTCTTCACTTTTGCGGCTATAGTTTTGAGCGCAAAGAAAAAGTCTATTATTTATCAGTTATTGTCACCGGAATATCATTTATGAATTACGTGACAGTCATGTAGAGTGCAATACATCTAAATAAATGAATCCAATATTCATTTGGGCGTCGCATCCGAGTTATGAAACACACAATCGGCGACCGATATGTGATCCTGAAGTATATATGTGTCTGTTATTGCGGTTTCAATATTGCGATTGTTTTTCTAGTTTTCAAATATACTTATTCAATGCCCGGACTTAATGACGGGGAAAGAAAACATTGCTGTGAGTCATATGGAAGGCTATCAAAACATAACTTCCCTCTCAGTCCTCTCACTATCCCTTAACGTGTGTTTGCATGAGATATAACTGCAAGCAATCCATACGATTGTGGCTTCCATTCGCTATATTATTATTATATACACTCTTACGACCAAAAAGTATATTTCTGTTAATCAATTCAACGACTAAACTCTGGGCCAAAAAACATTGGCAGTCCATTAAGGCATTCATAAAATAGATTATTTGACCACAAAATATGGCTATAAATGACTTCATGTCATTGAATATACGCCAAGTCATGAGAGAAGCAAATTTTATTCAAATATACTAAACAATATGTCACTCAATATCGGCCACAACACCGCACCGTTTGCTCATAAATATCTTCATAAATATTTGTGTTTCTCTTATAATATGTCATATTTATATATAATCCTGAAATAAACGGCTGGAGTGCCGCAGCCCCTGTAGTCGCAAGACAGCACATGGCTATAGGAATGCTAAGCAAAACAATTGATTAATTATAAACATGTCTAACAATTTGTGCATTTAATTAAATTCAAACACCGATTAGTCTTTTTTGATTGATTAGCGTTTGATCTGCGGATTAAGCCGACATTATAACTGAAAACACTGTCCGCAAACATTATCAAAACATTTAGCGCAGGGATGTGTTTGTATGCGACGTGTATGTGCTCTGAATGCCATTCACCGGGAATTTCATATCTGTTTTTGTATCTCTGTTTTCAAAAATGTTATTCAACAAAAAAAAATCATTAAATTGTGTCACTTTCTCTGAGTGTATTAAACAAAATTGATGATTAAATTGTCTCAATTGGCAGCAGAGAAAGAGTATATAAAATATATATTCAAACGAAACCCTTGAGACTAATTTGAAATTGTCTTGAAATGCGATGACTTTATATACCGTTGACTGCCAGCGACTAACACATACCGGCGCCCCGACAGGAATTGTTTGACTATTATTTTTGCTCGCTTAATGTTATAAATTATTTTTCGTTTACTTTATATCGCATGAAATGTCGATCCCAAGAGTCACCACAACTTGATTCCCTCATTGGGTGACCGTCTCATCCCATAGAGTAAGCGCTGGAAAACAATTTCAGCGATTAATATAACGATCAGTAGTTTTCTCTCTGCTATGAGAAGCAGAAAATTTTCGGTGTTTTTTAGAGCCAAACGTTTATTAATTTAATTATAAAATCAATAATTATTTTAATTATTTGAGGCACACATGCGGTTCGCTCATACATAATATCCTGTGTGTGTATGTGTTTGTGTGGTATATGTGCACCAAATCTACTGTTTTTGATATATCACACCATTTTTTCGCTCATTTTCTAATTAATTATTTAATTTTCCTGTCGCTAACATTAAACCTCTTTTCCCCTCAAAACTCATTCATAGATAAATGCATCTCTTTTTTGGAAAACTTTCAAAAATATTCGTGAATTCAAATGCAATCTACAAAAAAACAAAATAATGATCTCATTTTATTAATGCATTTCATAAATATACTGAATTTAAACAAAACTCCATTGTATTTAAGCAAAAATACTACAGAATATTCTGTTATTGATAGCAAACTCATTTACACTATAAGGTATTTTATAAACAATAGATAGTGATTATTAGTCAAATAATTGCACAAGTTACTGTAAAACATTTAAATATGGTAGAATATTAAGATAAGTATAAAGTTTATACAATATAAATTATAATATTTCTTTTATTAGTCAGTTAATATTACCCAAGACCTGGATTGCATGCATGTTAAGCATTGAATTGATAATATATTAAATTAGCTTTCCGAAATTTCTTATCATATTTATGCAACTTTTTATGTCCGTTCAGAGGATTTACTTTTAAAACACTAAAAACTTATTCAAAGTTCTGTCAACTTTGATATACTGTTATGTATATTAATAGCACCAATGAATTATAATCATCATAATATAGGTTTTATGCAATGATATTAAATAAATTCTCATAATTTCTATCCAATGCATGACTTATCGCANCTCTCTCTCTCTCTCTACATATCTTTCATCTTTGAGTTCCCAGTAGTTTAGAAGTTATTTGAAAACAAAAATACTTGTTTTCTCGAAATACAATTGTTCAGTGATTTGGAGGTTAGTCCTCACTTCAGTTCATTTCATTTCAAAAATACATTTTCTTTGTTTTGTTTGTCAAATGAATTGCGCTATTGTTTTGAAGTATTATATAAACTCTAAGACGACTTAACTCTTATTTCTCTGTTGACTTTAATCCAAACAAATAGCCATATAATTGCTGTAATTTATTATAGCATAATTCCAATGGCAAATACATTTATAAATTAAACAAATAACTTATATATTTTATGTAAAAAATTTTAAACCAATAATATTTTATTTTTACTTCACATTTATTTCGAGAGAATTTCACTTTTGAGAAAAAATTAGAGCAAAAAATTAAATTACTCTTAAGTTAAAGAAATATTCAATAAATTCTGTTCACTTGAACCCAGAATTTAATGCCAAAGGAATTGAGTTTTAAAAATATAACTAACTCTCTCTCTCTCTCTACATATCTTTCATCTTTGAGTTCCCAGTAGTTTAGAAGTTATTTGAAAACAAAAATACTTGTTTTCTCGAAATACAATTGTTCAGTGATTTGGAGGTTAGTCCTCACTTCAATTCATTTCATTTCAAAAATACATTTTCTTTGTTTTGTTTGTCAAATGAATTGCACTATTGTTTTGAAGTATTATATAAACTCTTAGACAATATCGACTTAACTCTTATTTCTCTGTTGACTTTAATCCAAACAAATAGCCATATAATTGCTGTAATTTATCATAGCATAATTCCAATGGCAAATACATTTATAAATTAAGCAAATAACTTATATATTTTATGTAAAAAAATTTTAAACCAATATTTTATTTTTACTTCACATTTATTTCGAGAGAAATTCACTTTTGAGAAAAAATTAGAGCAAAAAATTAAATTACTCTTAAGTTAAAGAAATATTCAATAAATTCTGTTCACTTGAACCCAGAATTTAATGCCAAAGGAATTGAGTTTTAAAAATATAACTATTTTTGGCGTTGAAAACACTACTGAAAAAAGGGAAAGTATAGTATTGAATCGATTTTGAAAAACTAGAAACTTAATGGAAAAGTTTTTTGACGGCAAAAATATATGAAATTTTATTCTTATTTCTGATAAATTTAACAAAAATTATTTCATTTAATTTAATAATTTCTAGCTTTACTGTTACTGTGAACAAATTGTACGGTACACTTTATGTGTATATAGTTACCATAAAAATAGGTATTTGCCATAAAAATAAATCATAATTTAAATAAATTGTTTGACCCAAATATAAGTAAAAAATTTATTAATATATATAACAAAAATAAACTATAATTATGAAAAGTAATCTACAAAATAAAAATAAGTATAATTTTGCGTTAAATACCTATTAATTAAGTTTTGCTTAAATAACTGCATAAATTCTAAAGTATAGTTAATAATTCAATTAAATGTTTATCATAACTTTTATAGTATACAATATTAAAATATACACAAGTATACTATTATATTTTCTCATTAAATTATAGCACAACATTAGAAATATAATCAATTCATGAGTTTATACTCTCATATGAAATTAAAACTAATGTTTCACAAAAAGTTAATAATAATAATAATAATAATAATAATATTCTTTTGTCATTCAAATGCATCTCAAAGATTGCTATCAAGTATGGCTTAAGTTAATAGGACAGGCTAGTCATGAATACGAAATTATTATTTTAAACACAAATATTACATTTTTCTCTCAATCTCAATGTTTTTCAGAACTTTTGTTTCCAGAGATTATGAGCCAAAGGTTTTTGATATTTATTAATACAAACAGATTAATATTAATATTTAATAATAAAGTTACTTTTTGTTTAGCATAAAGCGAAAGCATTATATTCTTAACCATGATTACATTGACATAAGACTTCAATAGTGTATTAAACAAATGATAATTTGAGCAAAAGTTAACCGTAAAGTGAGTGTTGGCTCTAAAATAAATGATTATTTAACATAAGCTCTCATGAGTGAAATAGAAAAGCAAAATACCATTGCTTTTGAAATATTGTATTAAATTAAAGGGAAAAATGTTTATCCATTGTTTGCCAGGAATTTTGCGTTAAAAATACTCTAAATATTAAACTAAATATAAAGAGAAAAATAGACTTTTCTAATACCCTCTAAATGTAAACTTTAGTTGAAATTATTTTTAATAAATTCTAATATCTGAAATATAAAAATAATTTTTGCTACAAAAAACTTTTTTGAAAAAGGTTTCAATAATTATCAGTTTTAAAAATAGTTATAAATATAATCGTTTGAATATTTTATACACAAAAGTGATTAACGGATTCTATATAAAAATCTTTCGACTAATGGATTGCATTAATACGACAATAGTTTTCAACTTTGCATTAGTTTTACATTTTTAAGTATTAAAACAGATTAACATTTATCGCCATTGTCTCGCCATTTGACAACAGATCTGAAGACTGAGACATACAGATGGTGTCAGTCGTAGTGAATCATGTCATTGATATTACGGCCGATAATGTTAAGAGCATTGCTGGCATTAATGGCACGCGTTTTCCTCAGCTCTGCATAATTCATACGAATTGATAGCATTATAGCATTGATGGCAACGATGCCAGTGATGGCAGTGAACGCTGAACCGTGAACTCCACTCTCATAGACGCCACACATCTCTATATCTATTGATTCTTTGCTTCACTTATTTTTCGGTATCAATTGTTGTGTAAGTTTTTGAAATTGAGTCGAGACTCTCTCTCTCTCTCTCTCTCTCTCTCTCTCTNGAAATGCTTTGATGCATAACTAGCTAAATGTCCCCAATAAACCATTTTTATATACAATGCCCTAATCCAGCCAAATAATAAAAGCTCTCTCTCTCTCTCTCTCTCTCCACCCTCTCTCCCTCATCCTCCCCTTCCTTTGCTGTCTGTATTAAACCATATATTTGTTAACTCATGTTTGATATCTAATCCCGAGATATATATCGCAAAAGGTTTTGTAGCATTTGTAACATTTTTTTGACCAAATTTTTACCTTTAATTGTCCCCTCGAGAGACGTCGTCCTCACGTAATGCCTTCTCGTATGCAATACAATGAGTGAATGATATGATGCGAGAAATGCCTCTTCAGCTCTAATTATATCTACCGATGACTTATAGATAGAAATAATAGTGAAATAAAACATTTGACAACACATTGAGACCCAATGGGAATATAAAAATGTGTATATCCTTAACGATATCAACTATTTTTGGTTCAAATATGCGATTCTTAATAATAATAGTAATGATGAAAATGCAAACTAAAGACTATGTTATATAATAAATGCATTTCACTCGACACACAATGCTATGTAATCGTGGCTTTGGATGCCTTAAGCATTACATACAATAGCTATAAGATTATGCAAACACAATGAGAGAGACAATCATTTTTAGGCTAAAAACAAAATATACTGAAAGTGTGTTTTTGGTAGCCTTTGGAAAATTAATGGCAATATAAAATATATTGTATTATTAGGTTTATTGAGTTATATTGTACTGTATTTGGGAAAAATATTTATTGTGGATTTAATATGAAACAAATGCATTGCACTGTCAGGCATTGTATGAATAGTTTATCAACTCTTAAACTCAATATTAGTTTGAATTGAAAATCATTGTCACAAAAGAAAAGACTGTTTCTGAAAGTTAAGGTAAATTTGTTTAAAGAATATCCTCCAGAATTACAAGAGAAACCACTTCTTGGGGAAAGGCATACATCGCCAAAAAGTAGTCAAAATTCACCGAAAACTCTATAAAAGAGAATCAATTGATTTATATCTAAGTCATTACTTGACTCGTGAGAGGGCTTTATATTCAGCTCTCTCTCTCTCTCTCTCTCGAGTCGCATCTTTTATACTATTCTGTACTCTCTTATCTTCGGCTCCCTATCTGTGCAATAAGGAGGACATCAGAGCCAGAGATCATAAATGAAAACATGGGTTTGTGTTGTATTAGACGTCCAATTGTTTGCAATCTCTGTTGGATTTCCACATTTTGTGTTATGTTTGAAACAGATCTCTAGTAATTCAACCCATGGGATGGTCACACAGTTTATTACAAAATGTCTAGTAATGCCTGCGCTCGTCAATACTATTATTATAATACAATAGTTTTAGTTATTATTTCTAAAATATATAATTTCATTAATGGTTTCATACAACACCTGAGGCTTAATAAGTATCGCTTTAATTATTAATATGAAACATAAATCCCATTGAATTGAATTGTTTGCGTCAAACACCGAGCCATTCACTCAAATGACTTTAACTTTATTTAAATGTTTGATCGCCTGTAAGCGCTTACATAATAGAGGCATAGCTTTACATAACTTAATTTTTTCGGATCATTACCCCGACATAAGAGAGTATTTTTAGTGAAAAAACAAGCTCTTCGTTGAGTTCAAAGAAAATGTTTTATGAAATGTGAGAAAATAAATCAAAGCAATGATTTTGCATTCAGTTTTTCCAATCATCCAGTGTTTGAAAGCAATAGTACAGTATATTAGCGCTTTTTTGGTGTAGTTTTTCAATGCACTTGATACTGAATAAATAGTGTATTTATATTGCAAACAACTTTGTATACAAGAATATTATGATTAAAGAATTAGATGAACAAAAAATTCATTTTCTATGGCATAACTTATACAGTATACTGTAGTATAAGAATAAATTTATATCAATTTATTTGACTCTTTTTGTTTGTCTTAACTTTTAATTTTATGACTTTTTTATGCGACAATAAATGTATATTAAAAACGTGTGATATTTAGCCGTCCTTTGACACAATGGTTATTATAGCCACCAATTGGGAGACATTAAAATAAACATAAAGTTTTAGTTTTAGTTTTTGCTTAATTAAAAATTTAGTTACTTTATGGGTTTCCAACCGAAGTCAATGGACAGATAAAGTCATTGAAGAGTTTGTTTTGGGTATTGTTTACCATTAAATACAATGTTTGCAAAACTTTCATTCACTCGTAAAAATGACATAAAATTAATACATTGAGAGCCAGTATTATATTTGTAAACAAATAACATTTTATTTCATTGATAAGTTTTCGGACCTCAAATTAAATCATTTGAATGTATAACGTTTGCGACATTTTATGTGCAAACGAGAGACAATTTA
>CAJPVJ010001812.1:0-14960 GCA_905397405.1 Oppiella nova
AATGGATTACATCTTGTTTTCTGAACGAATTTGATTGTCCGCCGCCTTTCCATGCGGTGCCCACTGTTAGGGCGAACAGAGTGGACAGCAATAGGAACACCAACTATAGTATAATAACAGTAATAATAAAAGTAAAACATTTGAACATTTCTTAATTAGACTATATGTTGGGACCTTTGAGTAAACCATAGTTTGATGATTAGTTTTTAGCAGCAATTTTTGAATACAAAAACACGAGTTTATACTAAAGAGTCGAATGAGTAGTTTTGCTTTTATACTCAATTCAATGAATTAAATCATTTGGAAAAGTGGTCTAATTTTGGGCGGAGTTTCTCTAGTTTTTTGTCGATATTATAGACAAATGCGATAAATATTTAGATTTTTCTTTATCTTAATTTATATTAGCAGCAAATGGTCTCTAAACACAATTCCGTATCAGTCTATCAGTTAAACCTGTTTGAAAGTAAAATATAATTATGTTCTTTAAAAATATATTAAATTTCACTTATTGTACACCATTTTGCATATGTAATTGAGTTAAGAGTTAATTGTTTTTGAAAATATTCTTAAATTAGTGAAAGTATTGGCGCGACTAAAGAGAGCGTAAAGAAAGTTATGGTTAACTCATTCGTCAAATATTTGTCGAAATACACAACAAGTTCAACACCAATGAGGAAGTGTTTTCTGTCATTATATTAATATCTTCTGCTCACTATATGAAGTAATTATTTTATATAATAATGTCGTTTATATCAAACATATATTTCTCAATTTCTCGAATAAATTTATGGCTTTATACGATATATAATACCCAAATAATTAATTGCGATATCAGTTGGGAATAGTTATGGAAAAATTTATTGCACAACCAATGAGCGTTTAATATGCAAATAAATTTTAAAACCCGAAAAGACAAAAAATATGGATTCACTTCACTAAGCATTTGTATAATCCTTATTAAAATAGACTTAAAAGAAATCTTTATTTCTGCTGTTTTTTGTCTAAAAATACAATTTTCAAAGTTTTAAAAATACTGAACTGAGACTTAATTCAATTAAAATGCAATTTATTTTAGTTGTCTAAAAGTGGATAAATATATAGATTTGTTACCTATTGTTTCCAATTAATGCGCTTAACTCAATAATTATAGTTATTACTTTAATAAATAATTAATATTATAACTCAACACAAATCACTTGTAAACCATTTATGATCCTTTAGCGCAAATATATTCAATATTTAGATACAATATATAGTAAAAACTGAATAACTAGTTGTATAATATAGCATAAATTCATTACATTATAGCTGTATTTTCTATATATTTTGAGAACAATATTTACAAAATTAGATAAAACATACGATTAGTCGCAATGACTACATTAATTGGAAATTGTCAAAAACTGTGCAATAATGATCGTTTACAATACTTACACCGTTTACTAATTTGTTAATATGTTGTACTTATCGATCATTAGAAACAAACCGAAAGTTTTCCAAAACGACATTTTCGCTAAACTTTTGAACCTTTCCCACCCATACTTATAACTTATAAGTAATATTTTCAATCAATAATTAAAAATCATTGTTTTTCCAATTAATTTAATATTTATTGAAAAATTAAAACTTTTAATTTAACAAAAATGACTGAACAAAACACTAAACTCATTAGAAATTATTTAATTATTTAATAATAAGATTCAAATCACGTATTCATTGAATCGCTTTTGAGCCCCAAATTAAGCGAATCAATGATATTGTGATTTCATTATACAATATAATAATAACATTTAATAAAATATTAATACAATTCATATATTCAACAAATTTCCATTAATATTTAGCATATTATACATTACAGTTTTGATACATGAATTCATTGTACATTTTAATGAGTATTTATACGGCGTATGAAATAAGTTGAGTTATCTATCAATGAATTTGAGATTTGAAATAATGAATTGGAAAATGATGTTGAATTGAGTGGTGGAGTAGTGGAGTATTTGTCCGTTAGTTGTGGTCATTGTTTGGCAATCATAGGTGTGTTATAAACAAAAGCCAAATCCATTGATGGCTATAAGCATTGCATAAATGGTTCGCTCGAGAATTGGTCCATAAATCTGATTAACAGAAAATAAGACAATGCCTGCAAATGCCTGCAAAAGCCTCCGATTTCTTGAATTATATCCGAAGAAGAAGTGGAGAATAAGAAGAAGAAAATAATAATAAGAAAAGTCTAACTTTTTTCTGCACACAACTCCCCATCGGTTTAATAGTTTCTCGAAATAAAACTATTAATTGAAATAAACTCTTGACTCGAATTCAAAGAGTAGTTCAACCATTAAAACAATTCAGTCATCAGATTGAGTGTTGTTTATAAGTCGACCAAAGAATGTAAGCTTTAATTTAAAATAATTTTTCGTTTCACTTCACAATCACTTGTTGTGATAAATTTTTATCGAAGAAAAAATATTTTCATTTAAAATACAGTTTTTTATATAATAAATGGTTATCACATGAAAAAGCATTGGAATGAATGGATTAAGTTTGTTGTGAGCCTTTCAAGTGATTTGAAGCCATTAATAGTCATACTCTTTGGGGTGATTTGGGTTGAGAGCGATAGGCCTTCTTTCCCAACAACATCCGCTTGAATGCTGTCCTAAAGTCTGGACTGAAAATCGTATCTAAATTCGCGATTCAATAAACATTTATTTGAAAAATTAATTAATCAGATTATAAGCGATTATTGAGAGTGAGAAATGTATATTAAATAAGTAGTTGACTCACATATAATAGGATTAACGCAACTGTTTATATAACCCAACCATAAAAAAATGTTATTAACTATATTTGGAAGATCTTCGCGACACGACTCGCAAAGGGGTAGTAATAGGGCGACGATGAAGAAGGGTAGCCAACAGATCACAAACAGACCTACAGTGCAACAAAGCAACCAGCACATCATCAGTATATCAGTACTAATGCTTCAATATAACATATACCTCAATCAATAAATCTATATTCATTTAAATATCTATAGTAAACACATTTGAAGTGTACGATACATGCATTTTGTTTACATAATAAAAACTCAAAACAACTTTTGATTATTTGAAATTAGTGCATCTAATGAAATTGTATGCAATATGCTTATCATTAATTTTAAATTAATTAAATGTCAAATTATGAGTTGATTTACAGTGAAAAAATGTTTAGATTGAAGTAGTTTTAAATAATTAGTTTTATATATTTAGATTATACTAGACGATTAGTATGGAAAAATAGCAGAGCATAATAAGTATTTCTAAATACTATACAAGTACTGTACAGTATTGTACTACAAGTGGAAGACTTAAACTAAGGTTTGGCATACTATACAAAATGCAGGTTTCCTATGATAGTGAATGTGTTTAAGTAGTATTGATTTTAGCGTATTTTAGTAATACTAATAGCACTTCATATGAGTTCTTGTATAATGTGTTTACAATGAGAACAAAATTGTTTGCAAAATAATATCCAGTTATTAACAAACATATAGCGCAATACTAATTGCAAAGCACTGGTACAGTGTATATATCGCACCGGTAATGATTGCTAATGTTTTTGCTGCTTTACGTTCCCGTTTGGCTTCAATAGACTCCCTCTGATGTAACCGTTTTTTAGGCAATATATCGACTTTATCGCCGACAGACCCGTTATTATTGGCGGCCCCTCTATCGGGACTGGCGTTTGGCGACGAAGTGGACACTTCACTGGAGAAGTTGGTGACCAATTCATTAGTTGAAGGCACTGTTAGGCTACGAGTGGATCCGGACTTATCGGACATCTTATCAGACGTTTTCCTCAACGCCAGAACCACTTTATTGCCGGGTTTTCGTCGGATCCGCTTCCGAGCCACCTATCGATCCATCCATTCATACCATTCAATGAAACAAAAAACAAATACAATTAAATGAAAAATGTAAGAAAGACTAATAGTTAAAGACAATGAAATAATTGGCGACAACACGACAACTACACACAAATACATTCACTATTCTGTAGCAAAACATCTTTTTGTTGAATTATTTTGGAAATACACTCAAAAAGTGGGCAAAAAGGCAACAGAAAAAGAAGGCGACGAAAAGGACAATCATTTCATTGAATCGCATTAGAAGTAAAGTTAATTTTGTTTTATTTGTCGTTATATCTATGTTTAGGATTAGTTGTGACACAAAACATATATACACTTCAATAAACATCTCTATTCTCTCTCTTATCGCCTCTTTTGCTTCGCTATACTCATTCTCTCTCTCTCTCTCACACACACACACACACACACAATCATTAATTTCATTATTGAACCAAAAATTAAAGAGTTTTTGTTTATAAGGCGAGCAAATTGAACACTAACTTATATACAGACAATGTAATACAGTGTATATGAATGTACGGAATATTCCTATGTTTGTATAGTAGAGTATCGTCGCTCAAGATTTGGTCACTTATTCATCAATACATTCGTCAATTAATCTCAAGTCATCACAAGTAATGCATTTAAATCCCTGAGTTGTAGTTTGACAGTCAATGCTTATTTATTTATAACGCAATCAACACTTATATAAACAAAGATTTTGGCGGATCTTAAGAAGTTTGTTGTGAAAGTGAGGAGAATATTGTTTTATTATTCATTAGAATCCGATATAAAATTCCTATTCTTATCAAAGCATTAATTTTCAAAACAAAATCCATAAATAATTCGAAAGAAATGACTGAAAGAAAATCATTTATTAATGCCGTAAACGGCTCTTCATTAGAGAAAATGACTCTAAAATCCCAATAAAAGTAAAACTTAAAGAGCTTTTGATAAAAATTGAAGAAAATATTTTTTATGCAAATGTCATATTAATAGAGTGAACGAAAGACATAAGTTTTCTTTTATGAGGGATTTTCGAGTGTAGAGAATAATGTTAAAGTATAGATCATTATATTTGATGTCATGTGTTCAGCACAAAAAAATAAAGCAAAGACTCCAATAATTCATATGTATTCCCAATGGGACAGGGAGTGAATGCATTGAATGTGTGATAGAAGTCATACACAATAGGAATTCAAATATCATTTTCAGTTTTTACAGCAAAAAACTTAAAAGAATGAAAAAAGTTTTTTCTTCTGTTAACGATATCCTATTATAAATATTTTTGGATATTTTCGCTAACGATTGCCTCACATTTCAATCAAATCTAAAGTCATTATTATTTTGATTCCTTATTTTTATTCTTCACTTTTTGTCATTTATGTTGAAATCTGTATTCGCTTTCATCTCATCTCTAGTTTTGGCTTTAATTAAATGCTTTACAGCAGAGAAGAGACAGAATTTGATTCTTTGGGATAATAATCCCCAAAAATGATGGAAAGACTCAAAGAGTCAAATCGTTGACAATTGGCATCCAAGCCGTCATTAAATCACAGATACATCGGCTTAAGACATAAATACCATATGTTTTTCCAGTTGTTTATGCAATATATGGCTCACAGGTTAACAAGCGATGGACTATAACTACAACTTAATAACGTTCATCACAAATGTTGGACTTATTATTAATTAAGCGCTCATTAATTTATACGAGAATTTGATCCAAACATTAGTTTAGATATAAACTAACTTTAAGTTGAGTCTCACCTGAAATATACGCCAATAGAGGACTAGTATTAAAGCGAGAGGAACGTAGAAAGTGGCGAATGTGGCGAACACTTGATATGACACGTCTTGGGATATGAGACACGACTTGTCCTCTTCTATGCGCCGGAAGAAGTCCGGGTCTTTCCAGCCCAACACCGGCGCCAACGACACGATGCCGGCCACCAACCAAATGCCAAATATCATGGTTCCGATACGACGGGCGTTTCGGTTGTGTATGTAATCCACGTTAGTTACGGCCCAAAAACGGTCCTATTTGTCACCATTTCAGAGTCAATACAATCAGATATAAACATAGGTTTGAATGCAATGTTAGCTATGAAAGACTGACCACTGCGATGGCCAACAGATGAAGAATACTTGCGGTACAACACAACACATCGGCTATAGTCCACACATCGCAGAGTCCGGCGCCCAGAGTCCAGGCGCCCGACACCACGTATACGGCGCCCAAAGGCATGACAAGACAGGCAACCATGAGGTCGGCCACAGCCAGCGAGAAGACTAGATAATTGCCAACAGATCTGAGGTTACGCTCGAGAAGTATGGCAGCGATGACGAAGACATTGCCCACAACTGTGCAAAGGGTGAGGACAGCGAGTATTGTGGCCGTCATTATAGTGAAGACGAGGTCACGGGTTTCGTAATCAAAGTCATCGATAAACGACTCATTAGGACTGAGTGTTTGCACCGCACTCTCCATAATTGGCGAACAGATCCGCACTTTCCTTGTCTCTCACTCTTCTATAATTATATTCTCGAAGTGACACACCATTAGAAATGTCTTCATATCTCTGGAGTCACTCATAAATAAGTTAAACGAGAGATTGAGACCAAGATTTGAATCGTGAAATGAACACAACTTTTGCAGTGATTTGTGTGATTTGTGTGAACACATTATTCACTGCTTTATTATTAATGCAATCAAATGTTCGCCAAAACAACACTCGGGAACCAACACTACTCGACCGCAAAGCATCTAAATTTATAAACAAACATATATTTTATACGTCATTCAATTTTATTATATATTATCATAATATACTAGAATATTATAACTTATTATTTAGGAATATTAGACAATTATTATGGTTTAAATATTGAAATTAAGGTTTCATTTCAATCTAAGCAGTTATGAAATCCAAATTTAATGCTATCACAAGCGAGATCTTATCAATTTATTAGCACTTTATATTCAATACATAGAAAGTCATCAACGTAAATGATTAGCATTTTAATTAATTTATAAATTAACATTTAATTATTTTAAATGATATCGTATAAGCCATTATGTCCTCAACTAATGCTAAATAAGAGTAATATTTGATTATTAAGAAATAAAATCTTAATTTTAATGCATAACTTTTTATCAAACGTGACCCTATAACTAATTTAAGTATTAATAGTTTTATTACTATTTTATGTTTTTAACTTAATTGATAAATTAATGACAAGTGTTTTATAAAAATGTCAAAATTCCAAATATTTAATGAATTACTATTAAAGATAGTTTGGTTCATACTGTAAATAACAGAAGTTTACTTTAAATTATGAAAAATAAATTAAAATATTTTTGATAATCCAACTCTTGCTTTCAAAACAAGTAAATCATAAAAATGTTCAAAATTTATTGCTTTAAAGGATTATTCAGTGTTCAAGGATTGGCGTACATCTTGGCGTGAATTCCCGTTTCGAACATTAATTCCAATTAAAATGAATCCTAAAATCCATTCAGAGAGACATTAAATGAAAAATCAAAATTAAATTCTAAATTAAGTTTAAAAAACGACATAAATTATATCTAACATGTAAGCCTCAATTTAAAGTATTAGTATATTTGTAATAAATAAATATCCGTTAAAACAAATGTCATTATTTATTCCTAAAAATCTTAATTTTTAATTTACAGTATATTTTTATTTGTGACAATTTTAACAATTGTGACAATTATTAATGGCTTATTCTTTCAATCATTAGCTAATTTAAGTTTAGAGCATTATTAGTTACTTATTTCAAATTTCACGGCAATTATAATTTTTAAGTTTAAATTACAAATAAAATTTGTTAGTTTTTAAATGAAACCATATTATATTATTATAAAATTTAATATTATAAATATGCAGTATGCTCATGGAAAACAAGCTTAAAAATAAAATTTCTCAAGAATTACTGCTAAGAATTAAATTTTAATAAAATTTGATTTATTAGTAGGTCTTCATATAAATAATAAATAAATACTGTCAGCATACTTATAAAGATTATTTTCAAAGTGCAAATTTTGAAATTATTTTATATTTCAATAGTTATGAAAGAAAACGTGGAAGCATATAAAAATTAATTTTCTTATAAATATTTTCTATAAACATATTCACAACATTTCTAAGAAATTTAAATTTAGTTAAATTATGAAATACTGTAATATCTATTAAATTAAGTTATATTATTTATATTCAAAAGTAAAAAGTTAATCTTTTTCATAATGTTTTTTAAATTTTAACACTTATAAAATATTAATATATTATATATATAATATTATAAATATTCAAAACGTACAAAACATTTCCAAGTAATTCAATTTATACATTAAAAATTCTTGTTGTTTTCTATAAATGTAATAAAAAATAAATGAATAAATATGGATAAAATTCTATTCTTACAGTATAGCGAGTATTTAGTATTACCGGTATATTTGAGTATAAATACAATACGAGTGATGAATGAATTTGAGCGCAAAAGTCAATTCATTTCTATTTTAGTAAAACAAAGATAAAATGTGTTTCGAAAAAATGAATAATTAATTCCAAGATAACTGTATTCGGTTGGACTATATTTCGATCTAAACTATCGTTTTGTATAATTAATAAACAAAAGAGAAAATTAATGAATCAAATTATTTGATTAATTAATCCTCAAATTTAATTAAATAGATTGCGGTTGAAATTATTTTTGAAATCATTTGGAAAAGTCATAGTCATTGAATAAATTGAATTCGTAAAAAATAAAAACTAATTTACAATATATTCTCATTTTTTAGTTCACTTAAGGGAACAATTCTTGTGATTTATGAAACAATCAAATGCCAGTGAAATAATGCAAAATACGTTCATTTCTTTACTATCTCTTTAATATTAATATTAATATTTATTATAATATTATCTACAATAATATGCATATCTTTTATATCTTATACACTTTATCAATAAAACTAGTGTTCTATAGAATACATTTTAAATAATCAAATTTTCACTTTCATTATAATTTTCAACAACATATTATAAATTTATTTTGCAAATAATTATAAAGACGAAATTGAAATTTAGAATCAATTATACGGTTTTAAAAAATTAAAATATAAGTTTCATTATTTAAATAGTGCACTTTAAAAAGTTGAAAGATTATTGGATATAAAAATATATTTAATATATTCAGAAATAACAATATTCATAGAATTAATATTTTATAAATGCTAATACTTTAGAAACTTTTTTCAATATTTATTTTAATTCTATATATCTATTTATCTTTTAAGCAGAATATTCTGCAAACAAATGAAATGTTTTTAATTTTTACAATATATTTATATTATTTGTATTGAAAATGATTTAGAATTGAAGCAGAAGTGGAAAGAATTGCAAACGAATCCAATAAATGCGATATTTTATGAAACATATATTGAAGAAACAAAATAATGAGGTTTTTCTTAACAACAATACATATATTACTGGCTTTACTTTACTTTGTGTTAGTATACACTGCCTAACCGTATGTTTCCTTTGAGTTTCACAACTAAATGAGGCCTAAGTTTTTAGCAACAAAAAAAATCAAATACTTTTACGAATTTTGTGGAACAAAATATACGTATAATACAAATAAACACATTTAGTGTATTGTTTTATATTTTATATCTTTCAAAGTAAAGTGAAGTGAATTATTTGAACACATATTTTATTATTCTTTATGATTATTCCCTTAAAAATGGTACAAAAAAGCAATTTCTATCTCCCAATATATTTTGTCTTTCCTTTATATAAGAGAAACCCTAAGGAATATAATTCAGCCAAATATAACTTTATAATCATAGGCTCAGGATTACGTTTCATGCTCTCTCTCTCTCTCTCTCTAAAATAATAAATAATAACATACTATTAAGTAATATTTAAATTCTATCTTAAAATATTCTCAAATCATAAAAGGGATTATTTAAATGGCACACAATTGTATATTGTGGTATAAAATACCAATAAAATAAGAATATAAAAATTATGCAACATTAAACTAATATTATAAATATAGTTGAATTTTATATTACAAACATTTTATGCAATATAATATTAAGACTTAAATAAATTCTGTAAATAAATTTCTATTAAAGGGCACAGAATTCTCAAAAATTACATTACATTCAAAATAAAATAGTAATGTTTACTCTAAAAATTAACAATAAAATTAATAATTAGATCATTTATTACTATATTATAAAAATAACATAATTAATTCACAATGTTAGTGTTGTTTTAGATTTAATTTAGAAAAAAGTATTCCAATGGAAATAAAAATAATTTTAAATACAGTCGTTTTTGACATTTGATTAAGTAATAGAAAATATTTTTCCGATACTAGACATTGAAAAGGTTTTAAGTATTTGTAAGGATTGAATGAATACTTTAGAGAAAATGTTGGCTCAAATTGATTTCAATAAATCGATTCTACATTTGAATTCTTGTATATATTTTATACGGAATTTTCTGATTCGGAAAAGAGATCACAAATTATTCCGATATTCTATTGAATAGGATTAGAGTATTTTTGTGATAATTTTTTAAAACGACTCAAACCTTTAAAAGGAGTCATGAATTCATGGAAATTCACTGAAATTTAAAATAAATGCGATTTCAATGTTTACACTTAAAAATACTGTAAGAGATTATACTGTACTTAATCAACAATTTTCTAGGCGTTTCGCTTCAATGCTTTTATCAAATAATTTTATTTATGCTTTCGTTCAATCATTTAAAGTCCAGTTTCTTTGGCATAGACTTTATATTTACTTCTAAAAATAAATTTAATTTATTAATATTAAAATATGCCCATTCTACTTTATTATAAAGCTCTTATTAATAGTGAAATAATGAAAATTATATGAAAAATAAAAATATATCAAAAAATTAATTTAGTAAAACCTTTTCTACCGTATAGCTAAACTCTCGAGAAATAAACAGTTTGTTTTTTGACACAAAATCCTTAGTTTTAAGATATTAAATTTTTAAAATATTGCAAACACATTTATTTGTAATGTTTTAGATTTTATGGTGAAATGAATAATATATTTTAAAGTAGAAAATATTATACGATAATTATGATAGAATTTGTTTGAATGGAAAGTTGTCTTAATTATAATTGTAAAATATAGAGCCTTTGGTGAAGTAGACGGCTATGTGTTGCAGTGACTGTGAGCTAACCACAGAGAATAAGTTCACGTATTTGGATAGAAATCAATAAAATAGTTTTGAAGGACTTCAACTATAACTGAAATATTATGACAACAAGAATATCACAGCTTTTTTGTCAAATTCATAAAATCACAAGTTTTTGCTCTTTAGATGACATCGAGGATCTGATATAAGTAGTGATGTGTCACTTATTTGCCAAATATGTTCGCTCTTCAATCCGTTTCCTATATTTCTTTTCTTTAATAGATTTGTCAATAAACTTATAAATTCATAAAATCACTAGAAAATCATTTTACGTTTACTTGAATCCAGTGAAAATAAATAATGACTATTTTTATCATTTAAAAGTCAAGAGTATATTCTATTGAGTAGAATATGGAAATACGTTAAATTAATAAATATATTATATTTTGATAGCTGGATATATCTTATATCGTTAGTATATTATATGTTTGAGGACTTATTATAATTGGAAATATATTTAGAAATTTATTTAACGAGTGTTTCACTCGATTGG
Source organism: Oppiella nova (assembly GCA_905397405.1). Classification (NCBI taxonomy): domain Eukaryota; kingdom Metazoa; phylum Arthropoda; class Arachnida; order Sarcoptiformes; family Oppiidae; genus Oppiella; species Oppiella nova. The sequence goes on from CAJPVJ010001812.1 coordinate 11,648, forward strand.
TACTCAAGTGCTGTCAAAATAGTTGGGAACATAAGAATTGAATGCAAAACTCTTTTAACGGTTGAGGCAATGATTTATTTGTGACATTCATTTCATTTCATGAATCTTTTGCAAACATTTTTCATACAATATATTCAACAACAAAAAGAAACTGTCGATTATAGCATTGAATGACATTTTTGTTGACATTTATAACATATCTATTTTCAAGAAACTATAATAATACCATTTTAACGATTGAGCAAGGTTTACACGTCCGTTCTGTTCTTACCAAATTATTTTTATTATACAATTTTTTATTTTGTTATTGCTGTTATGAATATTTAACTGTTAAAAATAAAGTATTTAGTATTACTTACAAAAGTTGGACTAATAAATTCTTTAATAATTTAGATTTATTTTTAAACAAATAAATAATATTATAGATTATTTACTCGAATAAAATAGTAAACAAGTTTGCACTCATTAAATTGTGTAAGTATAAATATTGAAAAATAAAACTAAAAATAAGATATCAAAAACAAATTATTGCTAATAACTAATATGACATCAAATGTACTGTAAATAAAGGTAAATATTATAGAGTATATCATACGAATCAGAAATAATAATCATAAGATTATGTTTGCATTTAATTTGTGAATCTAAAGATAGGAATGGTATGATTAATTAAAAATACACTGAAATGACTAGAGTATTCATGCCAATTATTGGGATATTAAGTTATTTAAAATGTAAGTCTAATACTCTATAAATAAGTCATACGACAAATCTTAAAGCGATTTTGTGTGCAAAGATTGAATCAAATATAATTGAAATAATCTTGAAGATTGCATACGTTAAGCAATTTTTGCAAAAAGTAATTTCATATAACAGTTGCCTCAGAGCTCCACGAAATTATTGTTAATTGAAAATAGTTTTACACATTGTTTTGTGTCAATCGATGCATTGAATTGAAACTCAATTATTATTCAACATCGGCTCAGATGTGGTGTATGTGTGGGACGTTATTAATACTCATATAAATAGTGGATAAAGTGATTGTTAACGACAGAAACTGTGGAATTAATGATTCATTTATATAATGAATCGAAAACTACTTTCAAAGAAAACATAAAATATAATGACATTTATATACTATAACACAAAAACACCAAAATTCATAAAAATATATTGCGTTTCAGTTATTTTATATTAATACTAATGTTTGGCTTAAGAGGGAAACAATTTAATATATATATATTACTCAACACTGAAAAATAGTAAAACATATAAAAGATTTTACGATTATTACTAGAAAACTAAAATTATTGTATTATATACGTATAGATTGAAAAAATATTAGCCCATCATTAACAATATATTTGAAATATTATTTTTACTTAAGCAGAGATAACACAAAAAATGATTTCAACATATTTTTCAAAGAAAATTTAAGAGAACTTCATCTCTCTCTCTCTCTCTTTCTCTCTCTCGCTCTCCCGCATTGTCTGTCACTGATTGCAACTGTAAGACCGACTTAACTGTCAGTTTAGGAGAAAAACAAAAAGTAAGAAAAGTTTTTTGTGGGTTTTGTGATCTTTTGCCTAATGATCTCTCTCTCGCTCTCTCGCATTGTCTGTCACTGATTGCAACTGTAAGACCGACTTAACTGTCAGTTTAGGAGAAAAACAAAAAGTAAGAAAAGTTTTTTGTGGGTTTTGTGATCTTTTGCCTAATGCTCACTAACAGATTTGGCTCAAAACAATTTATTTGGTCTCAGACTCACACATATATCTAATGTGAGAGTGAGAGCACCGACACTACTGTACGGACTCGTGTGCATTGAAACAACTGAATCGCAACATCTGTGTAATCGCTAACAAAGGGATAAATGTGTCCATCAATGGATCCAATGGATCCTCCAATGAATTAGGAGACAAAACTGGGGCCAAAATACAGTTCACGAATACTAAAGATATTGAGGGTTAAGACCAAATCAAACGAATACTAGTTTTAAGAGCTTTTGCTATGATATGCACTGTCTTTCATCCAAGTCTTTATCAAAGCCTTTCTATAAATTTTAAGATATTATGAAATCATTATTTGATGCGATTATACCATTTCAGCCATTCTTTGTCCACAAAAAAGTAGAGAAAAACTTTCGTTCAAAAGAGATTTCCATTCATTCATATAATTTAAAAACGAATTCAGAGTTAATTCAAAGGAAACATTTTATTCATATAAATGGTAAGAAGATATTTCACGTAAAAATACTTATTTTCAAATTATTTTCAAAAATAGAAAGTATTTTCATCTAAAATATTTACTTCAATTCCGAGCTTTTCATAAAATTTTTTGATACATTTTATCTGTTGCTCGACATCTGGTATGAGAAGAGAATTTGAATAACAATTGTTTATCACAAGAAAAAACGTTTCACTCCATGAAAGGCACCAAAAGTGGCAAAAAGTTGAATGAATTGAACGATAAGATTGTCTGTTGACTGCCTTTAATGGCCGCTTAATATTGTTTTTGCATCACATGCTGACTGTCACCACAAACTATGATAACTTAATAACTTATGTCCTTTTCTTTCAACTCTCTCTCTCTCTCTCTCTCTCGCTCTCCCGCATTGTCTGTCACTGATTGCAACTGTAAGACCGACTTAACTGTCAGTTTAGGAGAAAAACAAAAAGTAAGAAAAGTTTTTTGTGGGTTTTGTGATCTTTTGCCTAATGATTAAAAATACTGTAAGAGATTATACTGTACTTAATCAACAATTTTCTAGGCGTTTCGCTTCAATGCTTTTATCAAATAATTTTATTTATGCTTTCGTTCAATCATTTAAAGTCCAGTTTCTTTGGCAAACACTTTATATTTACTTTTAAAAATAAATTTAATTTACTAATATTAAAATATGCCCATTCTACTGTATTATAAAGCTCTTATTAATACTGAAATAATAAAAATTATATGAAAAATAAAAATATACCAAAAATTAATTTAGTAAAACCGTTTCTATAGCTAAACCCTCGAGAAATAAATAGTTTGTTTTTTGACATAAAATCCTTAGTTTTAAGATATTAAATTTTTAAAATTTTGCAAACACATTTATTTGTAATGTTTTAGATTTGATGGTGAAATGAATAATATATTTTAAAGTAGAAAATATTATACGATAATTATGATAGAATTAGTTTGAACGGAAAGTTGTCTTAATTATAATTGTAAAATATAGAGCCTTTGGTGAAGTAGACGGCTATGTGTTGCAGTGACTGTGAGCTAACCACAGAGAATAAGTTCACGTATTTGGATAGAAATCAATAAAATA
>CAJPVJ010001813.1:2220-14957 GCA_905397405.1 Oppiella nova
GCACGTGGTTGCTAGGGGCACGAGCTATACATGCCTGGGCAAAATACAAAAATTCTATTAAATTAAATTTGATTTATTGTATGTAAAACGTATTATTGTGTTGTTGAATCAGTGCCATGAGCAAATAAAGTTTTTAGTATTAATTCAATTCAATAGTAAATAGTTAAGTTTACGCTTTGAATAAACATAGCTAATAAATATTACAACTTAAATTAAGTCTAGTATATTATTTTATTATTTTATTGTTAAATTGTATTAATTTATTTACCAATGTTTATCAATGTAGATTTTAATAAATTGAGTTATAATCTACTAATAGTTATGCTCTCTCTCTTTCTCACACACACACATACTTACATACAGACAAATGCAATCACTCACTCACTTAATCATAATACTTACATGAAGTCTAGTGCCGATACAGTCGGTATCATCATCAGGGCAAGTGTATGCAAAACCAGTGTCACCCTTATCCCTGGTAGCCCTACCCCATGGTATATAATCCACTTCAATCTTATTCTTGACTTCCCCTTCGATCTCTGGTAGCATGAGCTCATACAAGCCATCGGGATTATCTTGCTTGTTTAGTTTAATAAAATCAATGGCCGCCTGACTAAACGGTGAATAAAACACCTGCACCCTAGCTAACGGTTTATCATCAGGTGGGACGGGTGTATTGGTACAGGCTTGTGGTCTAGATTCATCCTGGTTATCATAAATAATATAAAGTTATAAATAAGAAAATTAAGTTTAATTATATTTGAATGATACATACAGTGAATGCATTGCAAACAGCACTTTTCAAATCAGTCAACGCATTAGCACTACGTTTACCATTGATTAACACCAATGGATCGCTATCTATATAATGAATATAAATTAATATTAATTTAATCCACATAAATAAGCAAGCATAAAAATATTACCTTCATCAATTCCGGGATATAATATATCAGTAGCTGCCAACACTTCATTCAGGTAGCCGTTCCCCTCAGCGTTATCTACGGCGGCACAGGCTTTAAGGGCGTCGGACGTGCCCTCATCAGGACCCTCGTCATTCACATCTCTGGCACATTGGGCTACCTGTGCTAATGGATCGGTAGTCCATGTATCCTGGTTAGTGGTGCACAGTATCATATAAAACTCGTGGTGGTTGTGGTATAGGGACACGTGGTTGCGAGCTATACATGCCTAAGTAACATAAAAATACATTATTAGAGTTTTTTCATCAGGACCAATTTTAATTATTTACAAAATCAAACATAAGTTTGGGTAAAATTTTGTTTATGTTACAGTTTAGAAAATAATCAATTAATTAAAAACATACGTGAAGTCTAGTAGCTATGCAAGTGTCATCCCCCTCAGCGCACGTGTAGGTAAACTTGCCAGTACCAGTTTCCGTATCCCTGGTAGCCCTACCCCATGGTATATAATCCACTTCCACGTTATACTTGGTCTCCCCGTCCACCTCGGGTAACATCAACTCATATAATCCTTTATCATTTCCCTCGGCATTCAATTTAATCAAATCAATTGACTTCGGACTATACGGCGAGTAATACACCTGCACTTTAACTTTATCAGTTGGCACACTTATGTCAACGGGGACATCCGGATCCTCTGTCACATCGGCACATAATGTTGGTCTTTGATCTTTCTGTGTAATTTATGAAAGGTAATATTTTAAAAATAAATTTAATTAAATATTCAAATTATACTGACCGCTATAGCTTTGCACACTTCGTATCTAACATTAATCAGTGCTTTATCATTGCGTACGCCATTTATTAATATTAGTGGGTCGGACTCTTTATCAAGGTAATTATGTACAATTATTTAAAACAGTTTTTATATTTAAAACTTAAATACAAATACCGGCGCTTAGCTCGGGGTAGAGTCCATCGGTGGCGGCCAATACCTCATCCAAATAGCCGTTCCCCTCGACATTGTCATTGGCAGCACAGGCTGTTAGTGCATTAGCCGTCTCGGTATCGGGCACCTCATCATTCACTTCATTCACACATTGCTCTACCTGTGCCAACGGGTCAGTAGCCCATGTATCCTGGTCAGTGGTGCACAGTATCATATAAAACTCATGGTGGTTGTGGTATAGGGACACGTGGTTGCGGGCGATACATGCCTGCGTTTAACATAAAAATAATGCAATAGTTAGTATTTGCACCAAAAAATTTTTTAATTACCGGTATAATAAATATTGTAAATTATAAGGTACTGGGATATTTAATTGTAATACAATAATTAGCTTACTTTTTTACCTTCCAGCCAAAAACTATCTAGGTGTTGTAAGCTATTTCTCATTGCAAATATTCGCGTTTACAATTTATAACTTTAACTGGAGGCAAATAATTTATCTAATATAAAATAATAGTTTTTAATGCTCTATATTATTACATCATACTAGCAGGTAGTAATTGTCTTATACAGTAGCTTATAATGTAATTTAAATAAAAATTAAATGTTAATACATTTTTTCCCCAGTCTTATTAAGTTTTAAAATAATCAATTATTTAATCCAATCTTATAATTTAGTTTAACAGTTTTCATTATAATAAAACTAGTTAAACTTAAATAAATATAAAATTAAATTTTTATTCTCTCTCTCTCTCTCTCTCTCTCTCTACTTACATGAAGTCTAGTGGCGACACAATCGGTATCATCACAAGTGTACACAAACTTGCCAGTGTCCACATCCCTATCCCTTTTAGCCATACCCCATGGTATATAATCCACTTCAATCTTGTTCTGGACTTCGCCATCAACCTCCGGTAACATGAGCTCATACAGTCCATTAGCACTACCTTGCTTGTTTAGCTTAATGAAATCAATGGCTTTCTGACTGTATGGCGAGTAAAACACCTGTACCTTAGCCAGCACATTTTCATCGGCTTTTGACTAATAAAAATATAAAAAATTTTGATTTTATTTTCACATATAATTATTGATACCGTTTTTAGAAATATAATATTTAATTATTAATTAGTATTTTATTGCTTTAAAAATAATATTAATTTATACTTATAAGTACCACTGATGGTGATGCCATGGTTATAGCGAACACCTTGGTGCTCGTACTTGTGGCCATTATTGGCGTGGTGATCACCGGGATGCAGTAGTTATTAATTATAAATTATTTTTTATGAATAATTTGTTTCATTAATAAAAACAGATTTTTACCTAATATATAGAAATTGATCATTCATTATATAAATTATAAAAATGTTTTAATGTATAATTTAAGAGTGCGTGTTTTAAAAATTTTGTGATTTTATTTATTAGATTTGCTTATTGGAAAAAAATTATATTGAACATTTAAGTTAAATAAAGAATTAAAATATTGATTTAAAAAATTTTCTAATAGACCTTTTTTAATCATTAATAAAATATATAATTTTAAATCAATTGAATCTTTGTTATATGTGGATTTTAAGTTTAATAAGTTTTAAAAGTACCGACGATTTTAATAAAACTGTAATTCTTAACTCTATTAACTGTAATAAATGTAAATCATTTATTAAATATAATTGCTAATTATTAATAAAATTATTTATTAATAAATTAAAATTTTTATCAATAAAATAAATAAATTAAAATTTTTATTTAAAACTATGTAGTTTTAATTAATTATAAAAGGAATAATAATTTTTGATACTATCTATCTATGGATTATGTTAAGTTTACAGTTTTCACTGAAAATAGATAACCCTTTTATGCACGTAGACGATCATATAGCCATATGCCAATAATCTAATTGTGTAAATATTTTAAATAATTTTTAAAACTTTGCTAGTTTTGTTTTTGTAGAATCGTGTCATTACAAATAGGCTAGTTTATATTTGTAAATTAAGAATAATATCTTTAAGAATTATAAATTTTAATAAATACTAGAAATTTTTGTTTAATAAATTATTAAATTATCAAATTAATAAGTATGAGATTTGGCATAATTTAGTTTAAAATTACAAATTTAAAATTTTAATTTTCTTATAATATTATCTAATCAGTATATTGTGTGTTGCTTAAATAAGTTTATTTACAAATTAAATTTAATATAAAACTTTTCGTTAGATTTAAAAGTATCTCAATTCATGAATTGCTGTTAAAATAAATTTAATATACAGTATATCATAAAATAATACATGTACTCCCGGAATTAAGATTGGTAAAATAATGTTTTAAAATTAAACACATTTTCAAATAAAATAATAAATCTAATCGTAAAACACTAGGATTTTACAATATAATTTCTAAATAAACAAAACATACATAGATACACGCACATACACAATTTTCTTATCAAATTAATTAATTTTTATTAATATAGTTATTTAATTATAGTTTTATTTTAAGCACGTAGAAATTCATATAATAAAACTACAAATATCATCATAAAGATAAATGTAATTAATTACTAACAGTTAGTGTTAATTAACTCAATAATAAAAAATTTAATAATTGAAATATTTTTTATTAACTTATCATTTCATTTATGTTTTAGTTTGAGTGTAGATTTAGTTTTAAATTTTAGCATTTGTTTTTTTTGTAATAGTTATGAATTAAACATAAAATTATATTTGTTTATATTTTAATATGAATATTATAGTTATTTTTAGTCTATTAGCATGGTCAATTAATTTGTTAAATGCTAACGTAATTAGTAGGACAAGGTTAAAGGTATTATTCTAGCAATATTAGTAATACTTTAAATTTATTATTAGTTAACTATTTTATTAAGCTAAATTATTTGTAATTAAATATTAAATAATTATATCAAACTAATTATAATTATTTATAATAGTTTTATAAATAAGTATAAATTAATATTATTTTTAAAGCAATAAAATACTAATTAATAATTAAATATTATATTTCTAAAAACGGTATCAATAATTATATGTGAAAATAAAATCAAAATTTTTTATATTTTTATTAGCCAAAAGCCGATGAAAATGTGCTGGCTAAGGTACAGGTGTTTTACTCGCCATACAGTCAGAAAGCCATTGATTTCATTAAGCTAAACAAGCAAGGTAGTGTTAATGGACTGTATGACCTCATGTTACCGGAGGTTGATGGCGAAGTCCAGAACAAGATTGAAGTGGATTATATACCCTGGGGTATGGCTAAAAGGGATAGGGATGTGGACACTGGCAAGTTTGTGTACACCTGTGATGATACCGATTGTGTCGCCACTAGACTTCATGTAAGTAGAGAGAGAGAGAGAGAGAGAGAGAGAGAATAAAAAATTTAATTTTATATTTATTTAAGTTTAACTAATTTTATTATAATGAAAACTGTTAAACTAAATTATAAGATTGGATTAAATAATTGATTATTTTTAAACTTAATAAGATTGGGAAAAAAATGTATTAACATTAAATTTTTATTTAAATTTCATTATAAGCTACTGTATAAGACAATTACGACCAGCTAGTATGATGTAATAATATAGAGCATTAAAAACTATTATTTTATATTAGATAAATTATTTGCCTCCAGTTAAAGTTATAAATTGTGAATATTTGCAATGAGAAATAGCTTACAACACCTAGATAGTTTTTGGCTGGAAGGTAAAAAAGTAAGCTAATTATTGTATTACAATTAAATATACCAGTACCTTATAATTTACAATATTTATTATACCGGTAATTAAAAATTTTTTTGGTGCAAATACTAACTATTGCATTACTATTATGTTAAACGCAGGCATGTATCGCCCGCAACCACGTGTCCCTATACCACAACCACCACGAGTTTTATATGATACTGTGCACCACTGACCAGGATACATGGAAAACCAATCCACTGGCACAGGTAGGCCAATGTGTGAATGAAGTGAATGATGAGGTGCCCGATATCGATACGGCTAATGCACTGACAGCCTGTGCTGCCAATGACAATGTCGAGGGGAACGGCTATTTGGATGAGGTATTGGCCGCCACTGATGGACTCTACCCCGAGTTAAGCGCCGGTATTTGTATTTAAGTTTTATACATAAAAACTGTTTTAATTAATTTTTATATAATTACCTTGGTAAAGAGTCCGACCCACTAATATTAATCAATGGCGTACGCAATGATAAGGCACTGATTAATGTTAGATATGAAGTGTGCAAGGCTATAGCGGTCAGTATAATTTTAATATATATAATTAAATTAATTTTAAAAATATTACCTTTCATAAATTATACAGAAAGACCAAAGGCCAACATTATGTGCCGATGTGACAGAGGATCCGGATGTCCCTGTTGACATAAGTGTGCCAACTGATAAAGTTAAAGTGCAGGTGTATTACTCGCCGTATAGTACAAAGTCTATTGATTTGATTAAATTGAATGCCGAGGGAAATGATAAAGGATTATATGAGTTGATGTTACCCGAGGTGGACGGGGAGACCAAGTATAACGTGGAAGTGGATTATATACCGTGGGGTAGGGCTACCAGGGATACGGATACTGGCACTGGCAAGTTTACGTACTCGTGCGCTGAGGGGGATGACACTTGTATAGCTACTAGACTTCACGTAAGTTTTAATTTTTTAATTCTTTCTAAACTGTAAACTAAACAAAATCATTACACAAACTTATGTTTGATTTTGTAAATAACTAAAATTAGCCGTGATAAATAAATTCAAATAATTTTATTTTATTTTACTTAGGCATGTATAGCTCGCAACCACGTGTCCCTATACCACAACCACCACGAGTTTTATATGATACTGTGCACCACTAACCAAGATACATGGACTACCGATCCATTAGCACAGGTAGCCCAATGTGCCAGAAATGTCAATGACGAGGGTCCTGATGAGGGCACGTCCGACGCCCTCAAAGCCTGTGCCGCCGTAGATAATGCTGAAGGGAACGGCTACCTTAATGAGGTGTTGGCAGCTACTGACATATTATATCCCGGAATTGATGAAGGTAATTCTTTTTATGCTTGCTTATTTATGTGGATTAAATTATGATTAATATTTATTCATTATATAGCAAGCGATCCATTGGTGTTAATCAATGGTAAACGTAGTGCTAATGCGTTGACTGATTTGAAAAGCGCTGTTTGCAATGCATTCACTGTATGTCTAATATTATACAATTAGTAATATTTTTAGTTATCATTAAACTCTAATTATATTTTTTTATAACCAGGATGAGTCCAAGCCACAAGCCTGTACCAATACACCCGTCCCACCCGATGATAAGCCGTTGGCTAAGGTGCAGGTGTTTTATTCACCGTTTAGTGCGGCGGCCATTGATTTTATCAAACTAAACAAGCAAGATAATCCCGATGGCTTGTATGAGCTCATGTTACCAGAGATTGAAGGGGAAGTCAAGTATAAGATCGAGGTGGATTATATACCATGGGGTAGGGCTACCAGAGATAAGGGTGACACTGGTTTTGCATATACTTGCCCTGATGATGATACTGATTGTATCGGCACTAGACTTCATGTAAGTATTATGATTAATTGAGTGAGTGATTGCATGTGTCTGTATATATGTGTGTGTGGGAGAGAGGGAGAGAGAGAGAGAGAGAGAGAGAGAGCATAACTATTAGTAGATTATAACTCAATTTATTAAAATCTACATTGATAAACATTGGTAAATAAATTAATACAATTTAACAATAAAATAATAAAATAATATACTAGACTTAATTTAAGTTGTAATATTTATTAGCTATGTTTATTCAAAGCGTAAACTTAACTATTTACTATTGAATTGAATTAATACTAAAAACTTTATTTGCCCATGGCAGTGATTCAATAACACAATAATACGTTTTAAATACAATAAATCAAATTTAATTTAAAATAATTTTTGTATTTTACCCAGGCATGTATAGCTCGCAACCACGTGTCGCTATACCACAACCACCACGAGTTTTATATGATACTGTGCACCACTGACCAGGATACATGGAAAACCAATCCACTGGCACAGGTAGTCCAATGTGTGAATGAAGTGAATGATGAGGTGCCCGATCCCGAAACAATAAAATAATAAAATAATATACTAGACTTAATTTAAGTTGTAATATTTATTAGCTATGTTTATTCAAAGTGTAAACTTAACTATTTACTATTGAATTGAATTAATACTAAAAACTTTATTTGCTCATGGCACTGATTCAACAACACAATAATACGTTTTACATACAATAAATCAAATTTAATTTAATAGAATTTTTGTATTTTGCCCAGGCATGTATAGCTCGTGCCCCTAGCAACCACGTGCCCCTATACCACAACCACCACGAGTTTTATATGATACTGTGCACCACTGACCAGGACACATGGAAAACCAATCCACTGGCACAGGTAGTCCAATGTGTGAATGAAATGAATGATGAGTTTCCCGATGCCGATACGGCTAATGTACTGACAGCCTGTGCCGCTAAAGACAATGTTGAGGGGAACGGCTATTTAGATGAGGTATTAGCCGCCACTGATGGACTCTATCCAGAAATTACTCCAGGTATTATTTATTAAAAATATATAATTATTTAAAAACTTTGCGTTCGGAAATGTTTCCAATTATTTATTAATATCAAAATTTAAAAATATTGAAATAACAATAATAATTTAAATTACCGTTTTCTAATAAAACTTTAAAAACTTTTACCCTGGTTAAAGAGAGTGATCCACTGATATTAATTAATGGCGTTCGCAATGATAAAGCATTGAGTAAAATTAGATACGAAGTGTGCAAGGCAATTCCGGTTAGTAAGGTTTATTATATAAATAATTAACATCTAAATAAATTAAAATATTATATTATATTGTATTAAAATTATAGAAAGAGCTGAGACCAGAACCTTGCTCAGATGTGACAGAGGATCCGGATGTGCCTGTTGACATAAGTGTGCCAACTGATAAAGTTAAAGTGCAGGTGTATTACTCGCCGTATAGTCCGAAGTCTATTGATTTGATATGAGACCAGCACCTTGCTCAGATGTGACAGAGGATCCGGATGTGCCTGTTGACATAAGTGTGCCAACTGATAAAGTTAAAGTGCAGGTGTATTACTCGCCGTATAGTCCGAAGTCTATTGATTTGATTAAATTGAATGCCGAGGGAAATGATAAAGGATTATATGAGTTGATGTTACCTGAGGTGGAATGCCAACTGATAAAGTTAAAGTGCAGGTGTATTACTCGCCGTATAGTCCGAAGTCTATTGATTTGATTAAATTGAATGCCGAGGGAAATGATAAAGGATTATATGAGTTGATGTTACCTGAGGTGGAGGGGGAGACCAAGTATAATGTGGAAGTGGATTATATACCGTGGGGAAGGGCTATCAGGGATACGGACACTGGTACTGGCAAGTTTACGTACACGTGCGCTGAGGGGGATGATACTTGTATAGCAACTAGACTTCACGTAAGTTTTAATTTTTTAATTCTTTCTAAACTGTAAACTAAACAAAATCATTACACAAACTTATGTTTGATTTTGTAAGTAACTAAAATTGGTAATTCTGAACAAACTCAAATAAAGTAATTTTATTTTATCCAGGCATGTATCGCTCGAAACCACGTGTCCTTATACCACAATCACCACGAGTTTTATATGATTTTATGCACAACTAACCAAGATACATGGATAACTGACCCATTAGCACAGGTAGCCCAATGTGCCAGAGATGTGAATGACGAGGGTCCTGATGAGGGCATAGCCGATGCCCTTAAGAAGTACACGTGCGCTGAGGGGGATGATACTTGTATAGCAACTAGACTTCACGTAAGTTTTAATTTTTTAATTCTTTCTAAACTGTAAACTAAACGAAATCATTACACAAACTTATGTTTGATTTTGTAAGTAACTAAAATTGGTAATTCTGAACAAACTCAAATAAAGTAATTTTATTTTACCCAGGCATGTATCGCTCGTAACCACGTGTCCTTATACCACAACCACCACGAGTTTTATATGATACTGTGCACCACTAACCAGGATACATGGACAACTGACCCATTAGCACAGGTAGCTCAATGTGCCAGAGATGTGAATGACGAGGGTCCTGATGAGGGCATAGCCGATGCCCTTAAGACCTGTGCCGCCGTAGATAACACTGAAGGGAACGGCTATTTGAATGAAGTACTGGCAGCCACTGACATATTATATCCCGAAATTGACGAGGGTAATTTTAATTGCTTAAAGTGCTTATTTGATATATGAATCTATTAATAATTAAAATTTTTGTTTATGTAGCAAGCGATCCATTGGTGTTAATCAATGGTAAACGTAGCGCTAATGCATTAATTGATTTGAAAACCGCTGTTTGCAATGCATTCACCGTATGTTTAATACAATTAAAAATTCATAAATAAGTTATTATTAAAATCTAATTATAATTTTATTGTAACCAGGATGAATCCAGACCACAACCTTGTACCAATACACCCGTCCCACCTGATGATAAACCGTTGGCTAGGGTGCAGGTGTTTTATTCACCGTATAATCAGGCGGCCATTGATTTTATTAAACTAAACAAGCAAGATAATCCTGATGGTCTGTACGAGCTTATGCTACCAGAGGTTGAAGGGGAAGTCAAGAATAAGATTGAGGTGGATTATATACCATGGGGTAGGGCTACCAGAGATAAGGGTGACACTGGTTTTGCATATACTTGCCCTGATGATGATACTGACTGTATCGGCACTAGACTTCATGTAAGTGTCACAAAAACATATTAAAAATTATTACTTTTAACAAATTATAACTTAATTTATTAAAATTTACATTGCTAAACTTTGACACAAATCAATTAATAAATATTTATTATTAATTTCACATTAATATATTAGGGTTAAAATTAGTAATAATATTTATTACTTATCATTGATTAAACTGTAAACTTAAATTATTGCTTATTGAATATAATTAATAGTAAAGAATTGGCATCTGGGAACAATCAATGCTACCGTCATAATATAATTTTTGTATTTTGCGCAGGCATGTATAGCTCGCAACCACGTGTCCCTATACCACAACCACCACGAGTTTTATATGATACTGTGCACCACTGACCAGGATACATGGAAAACCAATCCACTGGCACAGGTAGTCCAATGTGTGAATGAAGTGAATGATGAGGTGCCCGATCCCGATACGGCTAATGCACTGACAGCCTGTGCCGCTAAAGACAATGTCGAGGGGAACGGCTATTTAGATGAGGTATTGGCCGCCACTGATGGTCTCTATCCAGAAATTACCCCAGGTATTTTATTTTTAAAATATATAATTTTGTAAAAACTTGGGGTCTGAAATAAGGTCCAATTATTTATTAATATTAAAATGTTAGATTATTATAATAGCAATTTTCATATAAATTACAGTTTTTTGATTAAAACTTTTAAAACATTTACCCTGGTTACAGAGAGTGATCCACTGATATTAATTAATGGAGTTCGCAATGATAAAGCATTGACTAAAGTTAGATACGAAGTGTGCAAGGCAATACCGGTTGGTGATACTTATTAGATTAAATTTTTGCAAATAAATAATTAAAGTATTATATAATATTATACTTTATTAAAATTATAGAAAGAGCTGAGACCAGCACCTTGCTCAGATGTGACAGAGGATCCGGATGTGCCTGTTGACATAAGTGTGCCAACTGATAAAGTTAAAGTCCAAGTGTATTACTCGCCATATAGTACAAAGTCCATTGATTTGATTAAATTGAATGCCGAGGGAAATGATAAAGGATTATATGAGTTGATGTTACCTGAGGTGGACGGGGAGACCAAGTATAACGTGGAAGTGGATTATATACCGTGGGGTAGGGCTACCAGGGACACCGATACTGGTACTGGTAAGTTTACGTACACGTGCGCTGAGGGGGATGACACTTGTATAGCTACTAGACTTCACGTAAGTTTTTAAATTACATTGGTAAATAAATGTTCAAAACTGTAGAATAAATAAAATTATTACACAAACTTTTGTTTGATTTTGTGTATAATTAAAATTAGCTTTTATCCCTACGCCATATAAAATAATTTTATTTTACCCAGGCATGTATCGCTCGTAACCACGTGTCCTTATACCACAATCACCACGAGTTTTATATGATTTTATGCACAACTAATCAAGATACATGGATAACTGACCCATTAGCACAGGTAGCCCAATGTGCCAGAGATGTGAATGACGAGGGTCCTGATGAGGGCACGTCCGACGCCCTTAAAGCCTGTGCCGCCGTAGATAACACTGAAGGGAACGGCTACCTGAATGAGGTGCTGGCAGCCACTGACATATTATATCCCGGAATTGATGAAGGTAAGTCTTTGTATACTTATTTAATTACATAAATCTATTAATAAGTAAAATTTTTGTTTATATAGCAAGCGATCCATTGGTGTTAATCAATGGTAAACGTAGTGCTAATGCGTTGACTGATTTGAAAACCGCTGTTTGCAATGCATTTACCGTATGTTTAATACACTTAAAAATTCATTAATAAGTTAATTATTAAAATCTAACTATAATTTTATTATAACCAGGATGAATCCAGGCCACAACCCTGTACAAATACACCAGTACCACCTGATGATAAACCGTTAGCTAGGGTGCAGGTGTTTTATTCACCGTTTAGTCAGGCGGCCATTGATTTTATTAAACTAAACAAGCAAGATAATCCCGATGGCTTGTATGAGCTCATGCTACCAGAGATCGAAGGGGAAGTCAAGAATAAGATTGAAGTGGATTATATAC
>CAJPVJ010001814.1:0-14956 GCA_905397405.1 Oppiella nova
CATTAATTAGTTTAAAATATGTTTTAAATACTTATAAGAATTTATTAATAATAATTTTATTTGCACAAGTAAGATATTAATTCATAGAAAAATGTGTTTTCACTTGTTTTAAATCTATTTAATGTTAATTTAAACTCGGTGTGACTTATAACAACTTTTCTATTAATAGTTAATGCATTGCATTTGTCCAATAATTGCAAGCAACCAGGTCTTTTATAGTGAAGCAAGTTTAGCATCCAATTTAGCATATTTTCCATGTATATTAAATTATAATTTTTGAATTGCGACAGGTAATTGTAATTTGCGTAAAAATTACGTTTATATAACTTTATGAAATTACTACCACTAAATAAACAATAAAATTAATTAACAGTGCATGTTAATTTTTAAATTAAGGTAATTACCCGTATATATCAATATCAAACAATTCCCCACCAATAACAGCCAGGCTATAAATGTCTGCATTAACCGTGTATTTGCTTTTTAGTTTCACTTCCGGTGCCATATATTTCAGAGTACCCACACCTCCCGTATGGTTAGCGTTATTGATATCATGAATGGCGGCTAAACCAAAGTCGGCAACTTTCAAAAAACTGCCCTCGCTCAAATTTCTAGCTATTAATACGTTGTCGGGTTTGAGGTCCCGGTGAATGACCGGTGGATTCAATTCATGTAAATATTGAACGCATCGTAAGAGTTGTTTGAAAATCTCAAGAGTTATGTAAAACTCGATGCAATCCATGGGTTCACCAGTTTTGCGGCCAAACATATCGGGCTTCGACTGTAGTATGGATTTGAGACTTTGGTGACAAAACTCCATTTGAATGTATAGTACGTTGGGTTCAAACCAATCGCTAAATATTTTTACCACAAATTGAGAGCGCACCATTTTTAATTGAAATATCTCGCTGTATGATTTTCGGATAGCCTTGTTCAATTCACCTAAAAATTATATTTATTATTTTAAACAAAGCACATTAATTTTTTTATTCTGGGCAAAATATAATACCCTTTGTAATATGCTGTGAATTTATCTCATTTTTATTTAGGGATTGATCTATAAATCAAAATGTTGAAATTATTAATTTTTTATAACTTGTTACTTTTTGTGAATGTTATTTGAAACCATTGATTGTAATGCTTTTTACGGCATACACTTCGCCAAAACTTCCGGAACCGATAAGTGATATCACATTAAATGTTCGCTCGAAGTAATTATCTGTCATTTTAACAATCAGTTAATCATATGGAAATTACCTTGATACTATTATTATATATTTTTTAAATATATAATTTATTGTCACAATAAAACAGAATTCAAATCTATTTTAGT
Source organism: Oppiella nova (assembly GCA_905397405.1). Classification (NCBI taxonomy): domain Eukaryota; kingdom Metazoa; phylum Arthropoda; class Arachnida; order Sarcoptiformes; family Oppiidae; genus Oppiella; species Oppiella nova. The sequence continues at coordinate 1,334 of CAJPVJ010001814.1, forward strand.
ATTTTAATAAATATCAAAAATACTTTAAGTCTATAATGTTTACTATAATTGCCCAAGAAAGTATTACCTTTATAATCACCTGTTTGTTGCATATCAAAAAATTTATTACTAAACTTATCGTTAAATGCACCAGGATCTAATTCATTCAAACATATTGTTTTATGTGTTACTTTCCATTCATTGGTATAATAGTCACCAAAACACGTGTAGTCAGTATTAATAATTTTGTTTGTATTGTAGATATAATAAATATTATTAGCCTGGTCTTTGGCTAAAATTATTGGACAGTTGTCCGATATATCAATTTGCGGGAATTCCGTAAATTTAATACCAGTTTTCAGAGGAACTGGAGTTTTATTTATGACTTCCATTTGATTTTCGTGACATTCACCACAAGTATATATCACACCATCGGTTGACAGAAAATACGTTAAATTTGAACAACAAATAGATTTAATATTTTTTAATTGAGTTATCAATTGCGGGTCAATACGTTTGGATGCATATGATGACCCAGATTATAACCTATATTTTTGAACACATGAAAATATACTTAAATTGCATTGTTATGAATTTTATAATAATGTGAATTTCATTCAGTACGTAAATGCAAGTTTAAAATAGTCTTATAAATTCATACCTATATTAAAACTAAAACTATACACAAATCCATTTATAGTTATAGCAAATGAGAAGTTAAAGTAACAATAAATAGCTTTTATTTTATGCTCGTTAGGAAAATTGATCTTGATCGGGGTCAATTGCCTAAAATCTCCAATTCCAGGGCTACCTAATTGTCCGCAACTATTGTGTCCCCAACCGTATACCTGTCCGTTGGCGGTGAGGGCTAATGTATGTGCGAATCCACAGCTAATATCAGTGATATCCAGGTCATTGAAAAACGTCATATTTTCAGGTTTCATAAAATAGTCATCTTTCTTAATATCTCTACCTAATTGACCGTAAAAATTGTCACCGAAACTGAATACCTGGATCACTGAATAAATATAACAAATGTTAGCATGTATGTTTAAAAAGTAATCATAATTACCAGATGAATGTTACATAATATTTATAAATAGTTTTTATACAAATATTATGAGGCATTCATTTCGTAAACAAACTTACCTTTCTCGTATTTATAATTAAAACATATAACAAATGTGACTCCATTAATAAACCGTTGAATACCCTGATGAGATAACTCGGGTATGAGTTGCGGCGATTGGATAGACTGGTTATGGCCTAACCCGAGAGACCCCCAGAAATTGTCGCCCAAACCGTATACCATATCATCGTTTGTAATAAACAGAGCGTTATATCCGTTGTATATCTGAGTGTTTGGGTTGTATTCGTTGAACACATGAATGAATTTAATGTTCAATTTTAACGTTTCGGGAATTTTGTTACAAATGGGAAACTTTCGCAAAAATATTCAGTCATTTTCGTGCATAATATGCATAATAATAATTTTATTTAAATTTCAATATTTTACTATTTCTTGTGATTAATGTTGTTAAACACATTACAAATAAAAATAAACATAGTTATAAAGTTTTTAATATGGATACGGTATGCAACAATTATGTTATTATGATGATAATACAGTATAAAGGCAATAAAAATATTTTCTTGCTAATCAGTAAAAATCCATTGGAAACCAGATATACGTAAAGATTTTAAGTATGGTAATAGTTACTTAATTTGTTGCTTATAAATTTTTATTTAATAGCTTGTTCAACGATATTATAATTAATCAATACTTATCACTTATATGGTGTGACGTTATTAATTATTTTAAATGTCACATTAATCAACATACCGTATATGATTAGATCATTTTGAAATGTAATTGTATAATAGAATTTGTTAATTAGCATAGATAACTTTTAGAACTTATATTAATTTTCAGTACAATTATATTTTTCAATTAAGTTACTATACAAAAATATAGGATTAATATAAACTGGCTCTATAATTAAAATATAATTACAATCTTAATGTATGGGTTTAAAGTGGTGCAAGTGAAATTGATAATGAAATACTTAGGTTAATGAAAAAATCAATCTTTTTTATACCGATATTTATTAAACAATTATAAAACTTTTTATTTAGACTTTATAAACAATTAGATATTTATTCAATAACTTATTTATTATATCAGATATGAAGGCTATGTTTGTCAGTCATATGTCTGGCTGGAGTCGACCGATGCCTACGGGGCGTATAGTGCGGTCCAAATCAATGCAATTCATAATTTACTTAATCGCTAAACATTGGCATAAATAAATATTTAGCTTGCTAACAAAAAACCTCATTTTTAGAGCCATGAACTGTAAAGTTTGTGATTTTTAATACAAAATCATTTTTATATTTATTCTTTAAGGACATTTATCAGTATTTAATATACAGTACATGTAGAAGTTTTTGTGTAGCATGATGAGTTCATATCGTTATTATATCATTATATCATAATATTATTGATTTAATAACATTTATATTTATTTCATTTCGTAATTCGTATTTCAACATTATTATTGCAGTACTTAAGTAAGTTAAACTTATTTATAAAAAATTTCAGATCATTAAAATATGAAAATATATGACACGTAACATTGTGATTAATACTATACAGTAGTACTGTATTAATGTATTATATTATAAATATCTTAAAATATTATTTTCCCAAAGTTAACCTCAATTAATCAATAGTTTTAAATATGATATATAAGCTAATTATTCTCATTTATATCACAGACTACTACGTGTTATTTATTATTATAAATTAGTATTAATTTATTGTATATTAATTATAATGGATAAGCATAATCGTAGCAAGCATCAACTAGTTTCAAAAATGATCAAGATTATGAGGCGTGACATGTTCATAGCAAACACACACATAGAGACTTTCATAAGCAGGAATTATTGTACAGTAATTTCAACTTACGATGAATACATGTCCGGATACCGGAGTCAACGGCGTCTCATAATCGCCATAATTATGAGGTTATGTATGTTATTGACATCTATTAGATTTGGACTACTGGCATATTTTTCTAATTATAAACCTAGCTGGGAATTATTGTATTTAATTGATGTATGCGAGTTTAGTAGAGACAAACAATTAATATACCAAGCACTATCGGTGTTAATGCTATGTGGCACTTATATTGGCTATTTTACTATACAACAGGAATTGACAAGAACATTGTACAAACATTATACATGGTCAAATTTTTTTATTTGCTAAAATATGACCAATTTTAATACGCACTACCATTAAGTTATAAGCAACGTTTAAGCAAGCACGTTGAATTTATATATACACAGATGCGTTCAGAATAGTCGGCAAAATTTTTTAATTTCTTTTTTTAATTATTCATGGCATAATTAAATTACGGAAATAGTTAACAAGGTGATGAAAATATTATTAATTCAAGAAACTTAATAACAAAAAGTGATTGCTAATAAACAGTACAACAAACTGATAAAACTCGTCGTTATTCATAAGAAACATATCATAACAATAGAAACCAATGTCTTTGGCCGACAATCGCTCCATAAATGCCATTAATTTCAGTCTATTTTTACACGAAATTCGCGTATTTTTAGCGAAAATATACGAATACAGTATTGAATGGTATTTATATGCAGTTGCGTTAAGCATTGTACACATTATATTTACCATGAAAGCTAAACTAAATACCAAAATAAATATACCACCAAATAAATACATTTTAAATAAAGTCGAGTGTTTATCAAATGTTAAAAATAGACATATTTCCATACCGGGTGCCATTATATAATAAACTATATAAAGCATGTATTTCATAAATTCATTAAGTTTATGCGCTATAATACACACTGCATTATATTCACTAATGTTTTCCATAAGCTTAACACTATTATTAAATCGTGTGTTTTGTCTGATTTTATCGTATACTTCACGGTATTTATACGTGAGGTACGACACTGTAGTGAATGCACCAATAAATCCAAACGGCACCAAGCTAGAAAATTGTGCAATTGTTATATTCACACATATTTGCCATAATATTACACCCAATAATGAGTAACTAGTATTAGGGTCCAAATAAGCCAGTGCCGCGACTAGTGAAAAAGCAACCGATAATGTCATTGCTATAATATAAAATAGTTGAAACATGCAATATTTAGTGAGCATGTTAAATCGCAAATTTAGTTTGCGATCATTTTTAGCATTCAAATTTGGATCCAATCGTTTGTGTTTAAAATTATAGTAAAAGGTCCATGGGTATAATGTGTGTCGCAATTCTTGGTATTGAATGGTAACGTTTTGACATAACATTGTGAAGCACGCAAAGAATAATAAACACGATATTACCCGTCGATCGCCAATGATATAGTTGGGATCGCATAGTAAATAACTAACTAGGTCACTAGACTCATTCAACGTAGATATTGCATACCTTAATACCACGAGCAACGTGATAAGCCGGGTAAACGTCACTAAAATGACTCGTCTGGTCCGAGTTACGCCATTCACGTATTCATCAAACGTATGAATAGTTATAAATTTTTTGGTAATTAATGTTTGAAACCTATTCACAGCTATTGACGGATCGGTGTTTGCATTCAAAAAGTCATTGAATTTATTTTTGACAAACAATTTCAAATTTGTGTACAATTTGAGCACAATTTTCAAACTCGCAAACATTTTTGTCTACTAAATATTATGCCACCACTTATTAATGGTAGAGTATTATATGCAAACTATATATTCAATGAGATTATTTTATAACATTTATAACTTTATCTAGTTCGTTTGGTGGATCTATAATGCTAATTACACTATTAATGCTGTATTTCATACTAGAGTCAATTGATATTTAATATGTTATGATATTTTACAGATATTATTGATTTCACTACTGTGGTATCAGTCAATATTATGACCTAAAATTTATTGCATAAAGTTGTTATTATATTGCATTAAATGAACTTATTATATTAGTGCATATATAAACATATTCAATAAAAACCGCGATGACAGATTGTTTAATAACTCGCTTAATACTTGTAGTTAAAATCTATACTCTGGCACACTTCTGCCATAGAGTTCTATGTGTTTAAAAAATAAAATAAAATATTTGAAAATGTTTTATGCCGATCATAAGCGCAATTAAATTCTAATATGTATAGCACAAAATCTTTTAAAATTTTAACTTTTAGGGGTTAATTAAGGGTTTTAAAAATACATAAACACTAATAAAAAGGGTAAATAATGCACTTTATTGATTTACAAAACAATTTATAGAACCTGTAAATGTTAATATAAAAAATAATTTTTTGTGCTATTCATATTAGGATTAAATTGCACATATCACAGGCATAAAACATTTTCAAATATTTTATTTTATTTTCCAAAAACATGGGACTCTATGGCAGAATTCACCATTTTCAAAGTTAAACTGTAAGAAGGCATGCGATATATTTTTAATTATTTTTTGATATTAGTGAAAAATAGTATTCCATATACCATACCCCTAACTCCATATCATTGTAACATAAGTAATTTTTGCGCTGACTATGGGTTCAGCATATCATCCAATATCACAGAATATTCTTGTTTTGTCATGGCTACCTCATAATGAACTTTAAGTGTGCCAGAGTATAGATTTTAACTACAAGTATTAAGCAAGTTATTAAACAATCTGTCATCTCGGTTTTTATTGAATATGTTTATAATAATACAATTGTATCGCCAAGCAATTATTATAAATTTTTATTTTAAATTAAAAAAATAAACTCAAGTATTTCATAACTTTTATAAATTTATTTAAGTGGCATACGCATTTGGATATCAATATATCATAAATATTGTACAAATGTCAAACTCATAAATTTAATATCTGATGTTAGAAAGCAAATTGAGGTTTATATATAGGCTAAAAATACTTTATACTTTACTCGAAAGCAATGACAAATATTTAAATTTTTAGCCTATACATAAACCTCAATTTGCTTTCAAACATCATATATAATAATTAATCATAAAATTATGGTATTATGTAATATATAGTAACGAAATTTAATATGTGGAAAATTACCACATAAATTATTTATAAGAAAAATTTTGTAATTTTAATTTTAAAAATTTATTTATGATTTAATTAACTATTAAATATTAAAAAGTTTAGTAAAATGAGTAAAGTATGAGTTGTTTTGCTGATAGTTTGAAAAGTTTTTTGAAACGCTTTTTGCGTTTAAATGAATATAGTTTTGTAATGCAGTCGTGAATTGATGTTTCGAAAACTCAGTTAACTGGTTTAACTTTAAATACACTTGTTCATTTGAAAAACAAACTGTAAAATACACTCAAATGTTTTTGTCGTGTTTTGACTCATAACTTACAAACAAAATTTTATTAATATATTAATGACAATGAGTGACACGAATAGTGCACTGAAAGTGTGCACAAATTATATGATATTTTGTGCGCATTTGTGTTGTCCTTAAATACACAATATTTTGTGATTATTATATGTGCGGTGTGTTTGTGTGGGTGCGAGTGATGGCTATTCTGGTAGTCCACCCATTTAGGCCTTACTGTTGACCTCCAGTTCCCATACACTTGGTATGCACTGATGTCCGCGTATACCGGACATACATTTGGTATTCATTTATAAATAGAGAATTAGTGTTAAATAAAATTAAAAGCATTTGGAGTTTGTGTTTATGTTTCGTATGAAACATACATTTATTTAATGTAAACTATAATAAAAGTTTTAGAAATTGTATCATTCCTTAGAAAAACTTTATATTTTAATTCACATATTCTTTACAAACATAAGAATTTATTTATTATGAGAATCAGGATACTTATTATAAGGATTTTAAGTGTATTTTAAGATTATATAAATCGGATAGTTTATACAAATAATAATCTCAGCATGCGCCTGTTATTAAATGTTGTAAGGACATTTATCAGTATTTAATATACAGTACATGTAGAAGTTTTTGTGTAGCATGATGAATTCATATCGTTATTATATCATTATTTGATAAAATTATTGATTTAACAACATTTATATAAATTTCATTTCGTAATTTGTATTTCAACATTATTATTGCAGTACTATAGTTAAACTTATTTATAAAAATTTTCAGTTCATTAAAATATTATGAAAATATATGACACGTAACATAGTAGTACTGTATTAATATACTATATCTGATGTTAGAAAGCAAATTGAGGTTTATATATAGGCTAAAAATACTTTATACTATACTCGAAAGCAATGACAAATCTTTAAATTTTTAGCCTATATATAAACCTCAATTTCCTTTCTAACATCAGATATTATATTATAAATATCTTGAAACTATTTTCCCAAAGTTAACCTCAATTAATCAATAGTTTTAAATATGATATATAAGCTAATTATTCTCATTTATATCACAGACTACTACTAGTTATTTAGTATTATAAATTAGTACTGTATACGAATACAGTATTGAATGGTATTTGTATGCAGTGGTGTTAAGCATTGTACACAATATATTTACCATGAAAGCTAAACTAAATACCAAAATAAATATACCACCAAATAAATACATTTTTAATAAAGTCGAGTGTTCATCAAAAGTTAGAAATAGTAGTATTTCTAATCCGGGTGTAATTATATAATAATTTATATAAAGGATGTATTTCATAAACTCATTAAGTTTATGCGTTATAATACACACTGCATTATATTCACCAATGTCCTCCATAAGTTTAACACTATTATTAAATCGTGTGTTTTGTCTGATTTTATCGTATACTTCACGGTATTTATACGTGAGGTACGACACTGTAGTGAATGCACCAATAAATCCAAACCACACCAAGCTAGAAATTTGCTCAATTAATACATACACACATAATTGCCATTATTACACCCACTAATGGGTGCCCAGTGTCGGGGTCCAAATAAGCCAGTGCCGCGATTAGCGAGGAAACTACCGATAGCATCGCGGCTACAATATAAAATAATTGAAACATGCAATATTTAGTGAGCATGCTAAATCGCAAATTTAGTTTGCGATCATTTTTATCATTCAAATTTGGATCCAATCGTTTGTGTTGAAAATTATAGTAAAAGGTGCATGGGTATAATGTTTGTCGCAATTCTTGGTATTGAATGGTGGCGCTCACACCTAATATTGCCAAACACACAATGAATATGAAACACGATATTAGCCGTCGATTGCCAATGATATAGTTGGAATCGCATAGTAAATAATTAACTAGGTCATTAGACTTATTCAACGCAGATATTCCATACCTTAACGCCACGAGCAACGTGATAAACCGGGTAAATGTGACCAAAATTGCCCGTCTGGTCCGAGTTACGCCATTCACTTATTCATCAAACGTATGAATAGTTATCAATGTTTTTGTGATAAATGTTTGAAACCTATTCACAGCCAGTGTGACCAACTCAGGTTTTGTCATTAGTGGACATTTTGATAAAATAATTGAATAAATAGAGGACAAATAGTGGACAACATATTTTATAGTGGAATTGAATTACAATTTTTTTTGAAAATATTTTTCAGCTAATCTCGCTGAATTTATGACTTGTTTTGTCATCAATGACTCATTAGTTGTTTACTTATTTTTCTATAAATTTATTGTAAATAAAATATAATTTAAATACATTATAATGTATTTTATTGTGATTATAATTTGAATTTCATTTTACATAGCAGTTTTACCCTTACATTATTTTTCTAAATAAGGGATTTTAATCATTTTAACAAATAAAGGACATTCAATGTCCACTATTTACTCCTCAAAGGACACTGGACAAACACCTCAAATAGTGGACTGTCCACTGAAATAGAGGACAGTTGGCCATACTGTTCACAGCTATTGACGGATCGGTGTTTGCGTTCAAAAAGTCATTGAATTTATTTTTGACAAACAATTTCAAATTCTTGTACAATTTGAGTACAATTTTCAACCTCGCAAACATTTTTGTGTACTAAATATTTTACCACCACTTATTAATGGTAGAGTATTACTGTATATGTAAATTATATATTCAATGAGATTATTTTATAACATTTATAACTTTATCTAGTTCGTTTGGTTTTTCTATGATAGTAATTATACTACTAGTGCTGTACTTCATACTAAAGTCAGTTGATATTTAATATGTTATGATATTTTATAGATATTATTGATTTTACTGCTGTAGTATCAATCAATATTATGACCTAAAAATTGCATAAAGTTTTTATAATATTAATATGAAATTATTATATTAGTGCACATAATACTAATGTATTATTCAATTGTATTACCAAACAATAATTATAAATTTTATTTCAAAATATTGCTTGAAATAACCTGAAATATTTCATAACTTTTATAAAGTTAATTGATATTCAATATGTTATGATATTTGAAAGATATTGATTTTACTACTGTACCGTAGTATCAGTCAATATTATGACTTAAAATTTATTGCATAGTTTTTATAATATTAATATGAAATTATTATATTATGGCACATAATACTACTGCATATTATTACCAATCGCTCAATTGTATTTCCCAACAATTATTATGTTTATTTAAAAATATTTTTTGTAATAAACTAAAATATTTCATACCTTTTATAAATACGTGGCATATGCATTTACAGTAGATACTATATCATATAAATATAATCAATATGTCAAACTCATAAACTTAATTACATAATAATAATTAATCATAAAATAATGGTATTATTTAATAAATTATATTATAATGACATTTAATGTGTGCAAAATAACCACATAAATTATTTATAAAAAAATTGTAATTTTAATTTTAAAAATTTATTTATTAATCAGTTAATTAATTTTAAAATATTACACTAAAAAGTTTAGTAAATTATATGAATTTTTTTATTATAAAAAATAAGGATTTTAAAATTTTAAGATTATATAAATCGGAAAGTTTATACAAATAGTAATCTCAGCATGCACCTGTCGTTAAATACACGTTTTAAACAATAATTATCTTGTTTATTTATAATAATCTACTTTTAACATATCCGTTAAACTTATATTATATAATCATCTGTTTCAAAAAATAAAATCAATTTTAAAAATCATATAAATTAATAATATAGAATCATATTTAATTTTATACAATTTTGTTAATATAATTTAGTTATAAGCATGGTAACCCTAATACTAAAATCATTATTAATAGTTTTCATGGCAAATATGGTTGCCGCTGATGATGATGCCTTAAATGCAACTAGGTCAGCCATAAAAGCCATGATTGAAAACGTGGCAGATTCATCCGGACATGTTTACGGGGCAAAGGACAGTAAGGGTCGGTCCATGGATTGCATCAAAATCATAGCCAACCCGGAGGTGAAGGGGTTTATAGGGGTCTACCATTCCTATGAGAACGGCATTGCCTACTCCCATATGGCTACCGCTGATAACGTGTTGGGCAAATGGACGTGGATTAGGGCCATTGGTGGACCGGGAATTCAGGTAACCAGATCATTTAACCTACACAAATGCTACTATAAAAATGCCTGGGCCATATAAAAAATAAACTAAAATTGTTCTTGCATAATTGTAAAAATAGATTTTTAAAAATTATTTGATCTTATATTATTACAAAATGAAAATAATTAATCTAGATAAATAGTATATTAAAAATTAGTTTTATTTATTATTTATATATAGTTGTAGTACACTAAACAAAATTAACCTAACTTATTTAACATCAATCAAACTGATCAAAGTTAGCTAACTAAAATATATTAAATTAACAAAATGAACATTGTATTATTATTATTACCAGGGTGCAAATTCTAGTGCAACTCAGCCTACAATAGCCGTAGCTGAGGACGGAGGGTTTGCCGTGGCCTGGGAACAGGAGCCTGTGAGGCACCTAAAATTTTCGTACTACAAAAACTGGGATGACCTTGTTAGTGGCCACGTTTCCAAACAATACGACGCACCCCAAACACTATCGAAATGTGCCGAGGGCACTCCACACTTTTACTACGCCAGTAGCACCTACCTTGATGTGGGACACCATTTCTACAACAACTGCGACACGGACAGGGAGGCACGGGGTAGTTTGGTAAATTTTTCAACATGGACAACCCATATTCAAACTCACCTAAGTAATAGTGTCCGTACATCGGGTCAAATTGGTGGTAATATAGGGGACAGGGATTCCGGGAGCTTCAGGGGTCACGACTTTATGGTGATAGAAGCCCAGAAAATGAAAGGTGATTTTGGTACCTGGCATATTTATTTGTACGATGCCGAGATTGACCAAGCTCAAGAGTTGAATGTGAAAACGCATAAGAGTAGCAAATCGTTGGCTAACCCCACGATAACTCATTTGTTAATTAATGGAAAGCCAGCTATTTTGTTAACCATGTTTATATTTGGTGAGGGGGCCGGACAGGGTGAGGCAGGTGCCCTTATATATTATAAAACGTATTAATAATGTAACGTGGTATTTAGATTTAAAATTAATTAAAATTTTAATGTTTCAAAGTTTAAAACAATTATAGGTTAAAGTATTTAGTTAGATTATTTTCTAATATCAATTTGTACTAGCACATATGAAAACAAAACACTTATAGTTTATCAAATATTGATTAACTACCGTTTATATTATTAATCTGTGTTAATAAATAATAATTATTATTATTACCTTTCAATTGTTTTTAAATTTAAATGTCAAATTAATTAGCTTATAAGATTAGTTACTAATAATTTGTAAAAGTAATAAATATTATGTAAAAGTTATATTTACAAAATTTAAAAACAGATTTAATTTACATTACTTATTTTAATTTTTTAAAAATAATTATAAACACAAAATATATTGATTAATAATTAAAAATAAAATTAATTAAATACAAACGATATATTGGTATTTTATTTGAGATAATTTTAATTAAGTAAGACTGATAATTAAACACTTAAACTTGTTTAATCTAATTTATTATTTATATATAGATTTAATAAAGTAAAGTAATTAAAATCTATAATTAATATTATTTTATAATTTAGATAAATTATTATAATAAAATTTTGGTATAAATTCAAATAATTTCTTAATTATAAACTATAATTATGAAATTCTGTTTTATAATACCATGATACATTTATAATAAAATATTGTGTTTAAAAACTATTTTAAATATTAGATATAATTCAGTATATTGTTTTACTAATTGCTTGTTTATTTGTGGTAAGTAAAACTATATTTTTAGTAAATTTATGAAAAGTAAATAATTTATAAAGTTAAATTGTTTATAGAAAAATAAAATTTATAATAAACTAAATTATAATATTTATTATAGGTGTATAATTTAATATAAATTATTTATAACACAAAATAGTTATCAAAGTTATGTAATTAACCAGTTAATCAACATTATCATTATATGTGCATGGTTTAAAATTATACCTGATACATTACATTACATTGTAATGATTACGAAAATACTATAATACACTGGACCTATGCTGCAAACCGGGGGAGGGCGTTTCATTACTAACTGTCCAAGCACAACAACTACGATAGCCTATGACTATGAAAGTGCAAATCGGGAGCAGACTGGTGGTGACAAATCTTTGAACATTTAATTTTTAATTAATATTAAAAATATTTTTAAAAATGCCAATGATTTGTCACTTCTAGTGTGGCCCGAATTGGCCCTTATGATAATCGTAACACAACATTAAAATTAAACCTTGATGCCTTTCTAAATTACGATAATGTAGTTGACCAATGTCATAAACAAGGGGAAGGTGTTTCATTGATAAGTTATCATCAATCACAACAAGAACAGGACTTCCTATCAGACCTATTATTCACAAAACATGAAATCGTAGACCAGGTGTGGATTGAGGCTAAAGTGAGTAACAAGAAAGTGACCTGGGTTGATGGGTCCAAGGATGACTACACTAATTGGCAAACTGGCAAACCCTCCAATTTTACCGATAGTAGCGTACAAATGTAACCGGATGCTCCCAATACTGGTAAATGGGTGGACGAGTATTACCACGACTGGTAAACCTTTGAATTCGGAGATACACTAGAATTCAATTAAATTTTAAATTATTTTTATAATACAATTTTTGTCAGTATTTAATGTTTAGTATATTATTTTATACAGATACTTTGTATACAGTAATTTGCTTATAAATCTTTTAAACAATATTTTTAAGAAATCAATTCATTGATTAGATATTTAAAAGTATGTATATATAACCTAATGAAAGCCTAGTTACTATTTAATGGTGTTTAGTACAGGGGTCGTTGCTGTTAAAATAATGTGTAGACTTACTTTTGAAATAAAATTTAATTACTATAAATATTATTTTAACCTTTTAACTGTTTATTTTAAATTAAACATAATGAAAAATTTGATTAAAAGTACATAAAAACTAATTAATTGTTAATGACTTGAATTCTTGTGTTAATGAAATAATCGCGATATTTATTATAAACCCAAACCCAGAATCGACTCTCAATTAACCAAATGATGAAGTCTTTGCCATTAGTGCCAAACCATAGACCAAACAGTCCTCCAGTATATGACATATAGT
>CAJPVJ010001815.1:0-14954 GCA_905397405.1 Oppiella nova
TGAGTCACTGAAGAGGTGTTCACAACTCCGACACTTGTTTCTTGTGATCAAACATATCAATGACCAGACGTTTGACGACATAACCATTCATTTGCCACAACTGCAGACCATACGTCTGGTGTGCAGTAATTGCGTGATAACTGATCTCACATTCAAGTCCCTGTCGGAGCTACCGATGCTCCGGAAGTTCTCTATAATCGACGGCTCCTCTCGCGAGTTCCGTTCCATCAGTGATGAGGCGGTCTGTCATCTGATGGAGTTTTGTCTCAATATAAGAGATCTCGAAATTAACTGCTTTTCTACGATCGGCAACAAATCGGTTGAAGCCTTCATAAGTCGGGCCCAAAGGGAACCTCAAAGACAGCTATGTTTTGCGTTTAAAGACGACTTGAATATAATTGACGCCCTCTTTGCCAATGACTTCATTCCAGCGAATCTTGAGCTCAAGAAAGTGGACATTCAGGAGAAGACATTCAACTCATTCCTTATGAGAAAATAGAGATTAGAGTCAACTCTTTAATCCATTATTTATTGAAGTCTAAAGTTTTTTTGTATCGATTCATACTTTTATGTTTCTATAGTTTGAACTTTATATTTGAGATAATAGTTAATTATAAGTATATATTACAGTATAACTGAATTACAGATTATAAATGACAATACAGTATATATTATATTATATTTAAATTTACCGTAATTACATTTTTTAAATAAAATCTATTAATTGTAACAATTAAGTTATTAATTAAAAGTTAAAAATAGTTTTCTTATAAATAAACCTAATGTTAATGATATGAATATTATATATCCACAAATAAATAACTTTAATCTTGGACATATTCAGGTTTAATTAAATGACGACAATGACCATGGTCTAATGATCGGAGACAATATGAACCGAATTACAGTATATTTGGTAACACTATATGTGAATTGTTTGACTCAAAAGTTGTAAACAAAACGTAAAAACATGTGTTTTTGGTGTCATTTGACAACAAATTAAATGCTTTTGTTTTGATTGCAATTCGTGTCAATCAGACATCCATTGTCTCCAAAATGTCTTTATTTCCCGCATATTCTTCCTCAGCAACCAATTCATCGGTGGTTAAGACCGAAGACAAGAGTGCCATCAAAACTAGTGGTGATAACAAGGATTGGCTTTCGTTGAGTAGTTTTGATGACAAGAAAGTGATTGAATTGAATAAAGAGATAATTGTGGACAACAAGAGGTCTGATGACAGACACAAACACAGCTCAAGACATAGTAAGAGATCATCAAAGAGTGGTAAGAGTTGTGCACTCATTTGTTGACATTTGATTGAATGATTTTCACATATATTTGTTGTTCAGACGAGAGATCAAAGTCGAGATCAAGTGATAAAAGACATGAAAGACATGACTCGCCGCCGAAGACTAGTTCCCAAAGTTTGTCGCAATTCTTGTCAAACAAGACATTCATCGAAGAGACGGGTCTTTCGCCGCAAAACGCGTACAGAATTGACACCAAAAGAGACAAAAATAATTTGGCGTTTAATTCATTGTATTATAAAAATGTCGCGATTTATGAGAAAAACAAAACCATTAATATATCGAAGAGGAAGAGGGATCCAAAGGACGGTTAGTCTGCCTTTTGGTCCCACTTTTGTCTCATTATTACAATTGAAATATATTTGCATTGCTTTCAGATTCGGCCAAAAGCCGGAAGAATAAGAAAATGAGATATTTTTCTCACGAAAATCGAGTGCTCCTGAAGAAGGGTTTGCAGGAAATGACAGATTTGTCGAAACCAGAGATGAGACCAATGAGAGAGCCCTTAGAGTTCATTGCAATCAATGCTAACCAACCGTTCAGTCAGTTATTGAGTGCCACAACTCAGTCGACGAATAATCCGTTGGGAGTCTACGACGCGAAGACTGCCCTCTGGTCTGAAGGAAAGGGATCTTTGGATGAAATACCGCTTCCGGAGACGACAATCACATTCCAGTCAATGAAAGACAAGAGTCTTAAGAATGGTATAAAACTTATTGTTTTTGATTAAATGGTTTTCCAATAAAATGATATTTCGTTTGCAGAACCAATGATTGGTGTGAATCGATGTCCAACTCGTGAGCAATACATCTACGATAAGACACAAGAAATGAACGCATATTTGAGAGACAATGAGACGGATGTCGAGAAATGGCTTCAATTGATTGCATTTCAAGACAAATGCGTTGAGACAACGGACTCAGATAAAGACAAAATCGATGGCAAGACTTTCGATGTGTTTATCGCTGAGAAAAAACTCGCGATTTGTGAGAAAGCGTTGACTTTTAATCCAAAATCAATTGATCTCTTGTTATGTCGTCTGGAAATTGTGTCCAATATTTGGGAATCCGATAAAGTGTTCAAAGAGTGGAAGCGTTTAGTCTTTTTATATCCAAATTCAATGCAAATGTGGAGAAAATATCTGCTATTTTCACACCAAAACATAACTCAATTCAAAGCATCGAAAACATTGAAAATCTATGAAAAATGCGTTCAAATGTTGTCCAAAATGTTGGAAAAGACTTTCATTAGTCACACTCCGCCCGAAGACTTGGAAATACAGTTGCTTTCAATTCTGAGCTCTTATTCGCGTTTTCTGTTAAGTATTGGACAGACAGAGAGAGCCGTCTCGACATTCCAGGCGTTAATTGAATTCAATTTATTTACTCCGAGTTTATTAACCCTTGATATGTCTGTTGAGGTATTTATTGATTGAATGAATGATTAGTTTTGAGATAATCTATGAATTAATTGATTATAGGATTGGAAGACATTGTTTGAACCCTTTTGGGACAGCAGTTGTCCCCGTTTTGGCCAAAAGGGAGCCATTGGTTGGTCTCAAGTGATGCTTAAGAAGAATATGACGAACACTACTGAAGAAATGGATTCTCAAATCCAGTCTCTCATGGATTCCGAAGAGAACAAAATAATTGCAGTTTTGGCCAAAAGGGAGCCATTGGTTGGTCTCAAGTGATGCTTAAGAAGAATATGACGAACACTACTGAAGAAATGGATTCTCAAATCCAGTCTCTCATGGATTCCGAAGAGAACAAAATAATTGCAGAGAAAAGCCATAAAAACATAGTTTGGCTTAAGTTTGAGTTATTGAGACAACGGTTCCATTGGCTGCCGGCGCGCACTGACAGTGATGTCGACGACGTCGAGAGGATTGTCTGCAGCGATGATATCACTGAAATGTTGGTCCGATTCCGTGAATCCAACACTAAATACCTTTTAGTGAAAGAATTTCTTCGCTTTTTATCAATGATTGACTCAAAAAATGGTGAAAATGTGTCGACAAGTGATGAGTGTTTTGAGCCAATTGTCGAAATCCCCGACTTTTGCATTCGTTTACCACTTTTGCCGCAATTCTTCCGAAATGAAGACATTATTCGCAATATATTTAAGTCAAGCGTTGAGTTGTTTTGTGGCGAAAATAAAAGCGATTTAATCATTGATTGGATTCAATACGAAAAGAACAGAACTGATGACAGAATGAGTGCCAAAGAAATGAGAAAATTCTTGAAAAACTTGTTAAGAGATGAGTTGATCCGCAATGACTTGAATGTGTGGTCAGAATATGTGTCATTCGAGTACTCATTGGCTGACAATCAGAGCGAAGGCCGCAAAGTGTTTCAAACGGCTCTCCAATTAATGATCAAAAGTAACCAAAACAGAGACCAACTCTTGAGGTTTGTCCGCAATTATGTCGAACTCGAGTTAGATATCAAATCATTGTCGCAAATGTCCGATAATTTATCGAAAAAACGCCATAAAATTGACAAAATGAATGAAGACTTGTCTCTCAATTCGTTGTTATCCATAAGTTGTGGTCAAATGGTATTGAATTTAACGCCAGGCCTTGTTCTCAAAGCTTTTAATAATTTAAAACAAGTTTCAAAACCAACTATTGATCACTTGTTTTGTTTGATTTTTATTAATTACTTAACTAAAGGTTAGATATTTTATTAGTTGATAACAATTTAAAGATTTGTTAATAAATTAATTTGTTTTTCCAGGACTCAGACCAACAATTGATTTGATTGAAGAGATTTTGGTCGAAAGACATTCAATGGTGAATGAGAAGCAAATATTTTGTATATATTTTCAGATATTATTACTAAATAGTCGTCAAAATTCTGGTCAATCACTGAAAGCGTTGCGTTCAGTACTAAACCGAGCACTCGATTGCTATCCAACAGAACCGCAATTCTTATGCCTTTTAGTGAACATTGAGTTCATGTCTAACGTGTTTTGTCGGATGAGAAGGTTTTTCGCCAAATCCTACCAAACGGTGCGAAATGAAAGCAATTGTGAGCACAACTGGAATCTTATTCTTTATGCCATTCATTCGGAACTCAAAAGACTTGATTCGGCGAACGGTATGTACTGTGGTTTGCATTTTAGTGTCATTTACTTAATATATCACTAACTACTGTGTCAGTCAACTGCTTGCATACAATAGTGTATGAATACACATAATAAGGGACTGTCCGAAAGCCGAGCGCAGCCTCCCGTCCGACCCGAAGTAGAGGCCATAGAGAGGCCACACCTGACTCCCAGCCATACGTCCCCTCAAAAATTAGCTTAAGTGCGAATCTGGTGTTAAACAGATCCCTTATTTTCCTTACTCTTTGGTTTAAGCACGAAGTGTTGGCACTCACTCTCTCCCTATCCACCCATTCCTACCTATTCTTTATTTACAGTACTTATCATACTTTTTGCACTTTTATACCTGTTATACGTTATAATTATGTTACTTTTTAATTATTATATCATTATTTACAATTTTTAATCTGATTTTATATATATATATATTTGATATATTTAAATTTAACTGTTGATATTTATTAATTGGGTTTATTTATACAGGTAAATTTATTATTTCAAATATACTGTATAAAGTGCGTTCACTAAAAGTTCCCTGTAGTTTATAAGTTTTAGAAATTGCTAAGAATTTGAGAATTTTGAACCACTTTTAAATTTATAAGAAATACTAATTAATATATTAAAATTGCATTACTTTTAGAAACATTTACTGGTTATGACACCAACTCTGGTATTGTTAATAGGGTTCGACTATTGTTTGAAAGGGCTGTAAATAGTCATCAGTTATCCAATTGTGTCACCCTTTGGCGCCTTTATATCAAATTTGAGGTATTTTTATTATTTTATGTAAATTAATTTAATTTAATTTATATCCATATTTAACTAATTTGTGTCATATTTTCAGCTCAACTGCAATAACACATCGAAAGGCAAAGCAGTCTTTTATAGAGCGTTACAAACGTGTAGTTATAGTAAAGTAAGTATTGTTTGGGTTTTCGTAAATTTGATTATTTTTACTGATTTTCTACTATTTTATTCTTAATTAATAGATCCTATATTTGGATGGAATTCAATACTTTTCATCACAATTACAGGAATTATTGGATATAATGACTGAAAAGGAGATTAAGATTAGAACTCCATTAGAAGAGATTGAGTTATTAATGAATAATTTAAAGTAAATTTATTTGTAAATAAAATGTAAATCATTTCATAAGTGGTTGTTTAAATATATTTTAATATGAATAACATATTAAAGTGATTTTTACAAGAATTCGTTGTCAATTGACAAAAATTATTCTAAAAATAACTATTTTGAGTAAAATTGAGCCAAAACTTGTGTAAATTTGTATTTTATATTAAATAATTGGATAAAACAATATAAATATCACACAATAAGAGAGTTATGTAAATGTAAGATAATAATTACGATTAAATTAAATCCAAAACAAAACCTTTGGACGGATTTAGTGTAGAAATAGTTAACAATTTGTTTGAGATTTTGGTTTTAGATTCAATTCAAAAACTAATATTTTGAGTATTGGTATATAAATATTAAAATCGCTAAAATTAATCTAAAATCAGAAACTATGGCACAAATAACCTGAGTATAGTTTGCATTAAATTAAAATATCAAAAAATTACAGCAAATGTTTGTACAAATAACCAAAAATTATCCGAAGATTCTGACGCTAAGTGTTATTCAGATTTAAGAATAGTTTTGAAGGGATTGGGTCCCAATTTTTTATGTGTCCGCCACCGGTGTCCAGCAGTACCGCCGCTGTCTATAGCGGCGGCGGAGCCCGTGTTCTCCTGACTCTCATTGGATGAGGACATGGAGTATGAGTCGAGTGGTTGACAGCACTGAATCCACTCCTGTTTGGATAGCTTTCTGTCGTAATTCTGATCGCAATAATTGATTTCAGTTCTGAAACACTTCCGGAGCCGAGAGTTGATTGTCTGGGCTGTGGTTTTGCGCCACATTTGCCGAAATAGTTTCCATTCGCTGTTCTCCACAAACATATCCCGATTGGTATCGATTCTGTCAAAAACCGTTTGACACGAGTTGTTGTCTTTTTCAAGCAATTGTCTCAATCGTTGATGAAATTTATTACGGCGTCTTTGATCGCAACCCTTTCTAATCGATTCACAATTGTTTTGATTACTATTTGCGGACATGTATTGCAGGGTTTTTATGGTCTGACCGGTCACTCGCGATACACACCAACAGTAGGACTTATGGCACTGAATGCGTACATAATAGCCATCTTTAGTGCACTCCGGGATGAAGAGCTCTCCGTATGGGTTCACTTTGGCTGACTCTAAGGCATTGGATCGCGTGATATAGCAGTCCAGTCGCGACTCGTTTACCGGATGCGAGGAATGCGAGTTCAGTTCAAACGGGTTCTGAAATCCAGTCTTCTTGGGCTGTGTCGGTGAACCGCTTCCAACGGATCCGCCGTTTGTCGAGTTGAGTGACAGAAAGGCGCGGAAACTGAAGTCAAAATTGAGACACTCTTTGAACTCGGATTTCGTGACAAACGAGTCGTTGTTTTGGTCGCAAAACGTGAACATCTGTTGAGCGCAGACACGGAACAGAGGAAAGAGTTTTTTGATTAATTGGATTAAGTCTTTGGTCTCTTGTCTTGTGATCCTTTGGTCTAAATTGAGATCCAATTCATTAAACTTGGATTCAATGGACGCCGATATGGACGACTCGTTTTGGTGTCCAGTTTTGCGGGTATTCTCCGACACAAAGACGCCCAGCAATTGAGTGTTAAATAAGACTCTTTGAGAGCTAATGCAGAGTCTCTTGTCTTTGCGTCGATTGGGGTTCTGTTCGCGTGATGTCGAGCGACGGCCTATTGGTCCACAAATACAGACAATTAGTTCATAATTGCAATCAATCAATGGTCTGAATGTGAGTTCACCTGAATTACTGCAATTTGGAGATACGTTTCGTGTCTAATGAGTGGACAAAACATTTCAATCAATGGCTAAGGCATGAGATAATGTGAGAAGACATACAGTGGTGTGACTCTTGGGTCGACCGGTCATCACATCGACACACCAACAGTAACCTGAACTCCGGTGACACTGAACCGACTGATGGACGCAACCAATTGAGTTGACAGATGAATGGTAAGTGAAAAGGATTACATAACAAACAGTGCAATCAATGAGTGGTCAACAAAAGTCACCGCAAAGAGTCCATCGCGAGTGCACTCCGGGATAAAGGCGTCTGAGTTCTGGTCTCTGGTCTGGGCGTTGGATCGGCTCACCAGACAATTGTTGGCCTAATCGTGTGGTAAGTATTCAGCGATTATCTCATGAATCGTCACCACAAACAAGCGATGGAAACATACCTCGCATTCAGTGAATGTCAATACAAGACACAAACCGATGAGTGAATACCACAACAATATAGCCATTAGTGATAGCAATAGGACGTTGGGATCAGATGTGTTTGAAATGCATTTACAAATAAATGAAATGAAATATCAAATGAAATAAAAGTGAAAATAAATAAAAAGTTGACGAAAAAAGTGAAGTCTTTTTGTTGTTGTCTTCACTTTTGTTGCAGTATTACTGTCTCAGCGTTGGTGTTGTCATAGAAACCGCACAAACATGAGATTTGTTTGACAAGTTTTGGCCAAAAAAAGTTTTTCTCATTTAAATCACTCGTCAAACAAACAACACGTGTAGTGATTAAGTCGTGTTGTGAACAGTGAGTCCAATATATATCACTGTTACCACTCATTATCATGACATCGTTGTTGAGGAATATATTGTTTCGCAAACTCTTTGTGCAAAAGAATCGTTTCATACGACATGTGCCCCGATTTGTGTCCAAAGATGAACTCACGAAACACTTCCACCCATTCATGGCTCACATGAAGGTGAAGAGTCCTTTCATTGGATCCATGGATTACATGGAGTTCATCGATGACTTGTATGACGAGGACCATGATGGTATGAATGTGTCCACTATAACGTAATAAGAGTATCACTAAAACAATAGCCGTTTATTTGGCAGATGAGGAGAGATGGGATTACATGCAACTGTTGGACACGAAGTACTTCACTGAAGACTCGATGAGATTTTTTAATATAAAGTCTGTTGATGTGTCTGAAGAAGAATTTATGCAAATACTAAGGGGTGAGAAGACATTAGCAAGTATTCATGCAAATAGCCATTCAAGTGGTGAGACCCAGAAGGAGAGCCCCGACAGCCAGAGTGCGGACACAAAGACAGACAAAGAATCGCACAAATGATTGGCACGTATTTAGACCATTGTTTGGATGCATGTGTTGTACCGATAGTCTGGTTTCTTATTTAGAGACTAATTAATACTTGATTTATCATAATATTGATCTCATATTGAAATAAGAGTTGTTAATAAAATGTTTATCTCATTGTATTTATTGTATTATTTACTTAAGGAATAGTTATTTACAACTCATATAATGAGACAATTGTTGATTCAATTCATTGAAATACAAATCGTGATATAAATTGAATTTTTAAAATTAATGTTTGTTTTTATTATAAATTTTTAATATATTTAATACAATCTCATCACTATTTTCTAAATAAGTAAACTAATTTATAATACTTAATACAATAGTTTGTTTTTGTGATACAGTAATATACAGTAGCATACATCAATCATATGAAGTAATATAAAACCAAACTAAAAATAATATTCATAAAGTAGTATATCAACATTTGTATAATAAATGTAAGGCATAAGTATGAATTCCTATACTGGAATCCTAATATTTGTCCTAGCTGTTTTTTTTGTAAATTCCAGCGCTAAGTCTAACAGAACTTGACTGTAAGACAACAGAATTGATCACATATTTAATGATTTATCAAATATCTCAAAATACAGTACTAACAATTATTAGTAACTTATTACTGATACAATTGAAGTGTTTTCCATTAAAAGCTAATTATTTGATTATTGGACGCATTTCTGACTCTTTTGATGGAAATGGATTGACTCCTATGACTGGCTTCGGATGCATTGCTCTCCTGTTTTGTGGCCCGTGTGTGACCCCCATTACCATTAGACGAGTCGTTGGAGGGCTCGAGCGAAATGGTTTTGCTCAACGATTTTGAGCGCATACTTGTGAACATATTACTTGAGGCAGTCCTGTACACTGAGGACAGGTATCTCGACGGGTGTCTACTGTGGTATGACTTTCGCACAAATTGCCGCGCCTTCTCGTTAAGTAGTATTTGAAACATGAATATAAAAACGCCCTAAAAATAGATAAAATAATCTAGTTAACTTTAAGATAGTTAACTTCAATTCCTGACCAAAACATCTTATAAATACCTGCAATCCATTGAATATAATGAATATATAGGAAAACCATTGCCCGAACTCATGGATATACAGAAGAAACGAAATCCAAGTGATTCCCAACACAACAACCAGTGATACAAAGCCTTTAATCCATGAGAAACTCTTTGAAAGTTGATCTGCAATTGAATTGATGTGCGAATTGGTTGTCGTATTCGAGATATCCTTCTCTTGAATAATCTTTTTCTTGACTTTTGCTGAAAATGCTTCCCTTAGAGCCAAATACATGATCAAAGTGTTGGCTAATATAATGACCAGCGCTGGGCCGGCCACTGCCCACACCCGGTAGGGGTGGGTCGGCGAAGATATCCAACAACTAGTCATCAAATTAAAGTTAAATTAATTATTTTTAGCAAAGGGTTGGATATAATTAAATTGCATACAAATAAGACTCATTTTCTATGATTTGGTCAAATCCTATGGCTAAGAGAGCGCTAATTGTGATGACAAGCGGTGCTCCATAACCGATGATATATAAGTATATGAGTCGTAAGTGTCCGACATTACTGAATACTAAGACAATCATCTGATACAAGTGGTAGCCTTCCATCAACATCCACGCGAATGAGGCCAATATGAAGTAGAGTAACATCCCAGCGATTGAATGGCATAAAATCTGGTTTTTGTTAATCATTTGCTCATTAATTTAATTGTATTAGTATTGAAAGAACTTACGTTATACTGAGTGTTATCCATACCAAACACTACCAATATATTGACAATCAGTAAACAAATACACAAATTACAAGTAATATTATTTCGACGATTCCTTAACTGGCGAACTAGTGTTAGGAAACCAATGGTCAACAATAGACACACAATCGATAAGCCACAGCAAACTTTGGTCAAAATGTCTTTCACTTGACTGTTACCCTCCCGTCCACTCACATCCATTAGAGCCGCAAAATTAGTCAAATGATTGCATTCACAGACAGACACCCGTCGGTCAGAACCGGTCGTTTTGAAGCTACAGCCAGTGGACGACCACTTCATTTCATCGAAATCCCAATAAACACACTTCACTTTATCGCCAAATCTTAATAACTCGTTATGTTTTACCCTTTTTTGTAATCAATAAAATTTCTATTAATTTTCATTATCAATGGAAAGTTTGATTTAAACAATTGTCAAATACTTACACAACTTTAACGGGTTCCGGGAGTGGAGTTGAGTTGAAACTATTTTTTATGCTAAAAGCAACGATATCTGAATTGACTTCATACTCATCACTCAAATTAACTTTTAAATATCGGGACAACTTATCAAACACAGCGCCCACAGCTGTGCCTGCATTACAATTTTCATCGGGCTTTTGCGCCGGTATTCCGGCCGGTATTGTGATCGAGGAGTCCATGTGTTGGACCTGAAATGTGGTCGTCTTATTGTAGTCCATTGTAAACGTCTGAACGACAATATTGTTTCTTTCTATTGGTTTGTGCGAAGTGTCCGTCCGCTCCGTACAGCCCAATGCAAACGTACTCCTCTGCATATACTGTAATATATTTGAACTAAAACTTGATTTAACGTCGTTGTGACTGATCTGATCCCAGGCCCGGTCACAGTCGAGTACATTACTGCAACTCTGCACAATATTTTCAGTGAATTTTCGTAAATAATCGGTGTCTTTGATCTTATTGTGCACTTTTTGCTGCAAAGTGTCGATTATATTCAGTGTCCGATTCAATGAGCTGTTGGTTACGAGGGGACCGCCCGTCAGAATATCGCTCAATACTCCGGAACAGTCGAGTATTTCCTTTTTGCTTATCTCTGGGTCCGATAGTTTGTCCTCCAATTCGTGCAATACTTTGTCGATCTCAGCCGGAGATAGTGTTGTCGTCTGATCCGGAGATATACTGGTACTGCTCCCATGTGAGCCCCCGGACACTGTCGTTGTATCACTTGGCGTACTGGTTGTTACCGGCGGCGCTCTGTTACATGTTCAGTGATATGTTATCAAATTGTTGCTAATTTCATAGATTGCAGAAAATTTAATATTGTAGTCGTTATACGTACAGACACTCTTCCGGAGCATTGTATGCGCACAGGTAGGTATGTGGTGTGTCGGCCACCTTTTCGAAACCACTATTTTTAAATCCAGACAATTAAAATATCGTTTATATCGATATCATATTGAAAAATAAATAAATAAATTCATATTTACCCATCCTGTACTTCTTTAAAATCATTTGTTTTGCTGTCATATATAACTGTATATATAATACATTTGTCGGGAGACTGGATTTTAGTGTTCTCTATGTCTTTACCGGTGGCCAACCACTGACAGTCGGTGCCAAACGCGTCGGCTGTCAGTTTCCTCATACAACACACACCACTCGTCGCTAATTCAATCTTCTCGGCTAATTATTATCAAATACTCTATTATTGATCAGTTCAACACTTGTTTCAATACAATCTCCTAATTCTGTGATCAACCAAATATTCTTTGTACTCATCAACTCAATGACTGCATACCTGTGATAATTCCCTTTGTATATAACCTCTTCATCATATCTATTGCCGCCTTCTTCTTGTCATTTGAGAGCTCAACCAAATCTGCCTCATATTTGGCGCTGAATTTCTGTGAACACAGTTGTCTCGACTCATCCCAACCCATGGGAGTGGACTCATAGTAGAAGACCGACGGCCCGTAACAGAAATAGTTATCTAATTCCGAGTACTGAGCATTTTGACAAACGGCTTTCCAATCTTCACAAGCTATGGGAATATAATTTACATCATATTTAGTATTTGTTTTGATAAATCTAGAAATTGATGATTATTCATTATTTAAGTTGACATCCAACATAAAAATAATAATCCTGCTAAAATAACTTATTCTTCGATTATAAGAAGTTTATACTACAGTATTTAGCTTGATAATGAACATTATTATTGAAAAATAATAAAATTAATAAGGTACATTAGTACAATAAATTGTATTTTTGAAAATGATTATTTAGTCATTGATTCTACATTTTTGGTGCAAATAATTTAAAATATAAATTTAATTAATTTTTAATTCTAGTTACCACTTTGCAATAATTTTTTAAATATTTAAAATAAATTACTTTAAATTATTTACAATATTAATTTATTGTGTTTTAATATAGCAAATAATTACAATGAGTTTATGTAATCATAAATTTGACAAATATTCCATATTTTCTATGCTTTGCCTTTAAATAAAAGTTGTTATTATCTCATATGAGATACTTATGAGACAATGACGTTATACTCGACAACACTTCAGGTACGTAGGGGTGGACAGGGATTATGAACTATAACTAAATTTTAATAATTTAATTTANTTAATAATTTAATTTAAACCTTGAAATTCTTTACATATTAAATTAAACAAGTATATTATGTATATTTAAGTTCAATAATATTCTAGTGATTTATGATAAAAGTATTAAATTTTAAATGGTTTTGATTTAATTGATAACCGCATTGGTTATGCTTATGTCATATCAGTATCAGATACTCACTGTGAAGAGAATTGTATTTAATTAATGTTTTACTTTATATAAACTAATTTGAAGGTTAAGTACAGATTAGGTCTTATTTACACTTATAATATGGTGTTATAATGTATAAAAATGATATTGTTCAAATAGAAAAATATATCTTCATATTGAACATTGTTTGACAAACAAACTACAGTTAAATATATAGTAAAACAGAATAAAGCATAAACTATATGAAGTACATCATGAACTTTTATGTCTTAAATTAAACTGATACAAGTGTATATGGTTAGTCAAATATTACATAATTAAGATTGTTATTTTTATATTATTTTATGTTAAAAATATACTCAGATTTATAACATGTTGGAAATAATATTTATTGCTTATCAATTAGATTTTTAAGAATATTATGCATAAATAATTATAAATTTATAATTAAGAGAATTTATATTTAGTATAATTTAATGAAATTCTATAATTTTATATACCGGTAAAGTGAATCTTGTTTTTCATAAAATTTATATACCCTAATAAGAAAAGTATATAAGATTTCTCTTTTAATATTTAACAACTAAGTGAATGTTTATTTTAATAACCAATTACACTTATTTAATTAGTTTTAAATCTGTATAATTTATTATAACTCATCTCAAAATATAAAATAATATTTTCAGTAAAATCAAAGAAATTGTAAACATAGTCCTTGGTACTTTTATAAACTCGATTTACTTAAAGATTATTTTTGAATTCTGGACAGGTATATTCAGAGTATTATGCAATTTTGGTGTTTAATAATTAAACATTTTGTTTCCTGCTTAAATCAAAATGAACTAGTAGAATGTGTTTAAAAATACTGTAGTTGATTTTCTAAAGTATATTTTGTTACTCGTAATATTATGATAAATCATAAATAGGCTTATTTTGTATTTGAGACCCAATAATATGAAAGAAACATTTGCTTGAATACGTGCCATTGAAAGCAACTCACGATTACTCACATATAACGTACACCATATGACAAGTATTCTCACTAATAAATAGATTAGTTTTTACTAAAGGGGCTAATATTCATATGAATATAATATATACATTATATGTGAGTAATCATGAGTTGCTTGCAAAGGCACGTATTCAAGCAAATGTTTCTTTCATATTATCATGTCTCATTTATATTTTGTATGATTTCTATATAACATGGTGTAAACATTTATTTGACATTTTATTCAGAAATAGAAATGACTTTTGTTTAAAAAAATTGTTTATTTCTTTTACTATTTAATAAATAAAATCTTATTTAAAATTCTCAGTATTTGATACATTTTTGTAATTGAATCTTAGCACTTGAATTGTGAGTTTCTAATTAAATGCTTTCTCTTTATTAACATTTCAAATAACACGATGATAATCACTGATATCTAACTAATGTAGTTAATAATTATCACTGTGAATACATTGTAATAATTCAATTTGAATTCTTAATAAACTATTTTTCAGTAATGATGTTGATACCTGTTCCTAATAAATAGGATGTTAATTACCGGTATTTGTAAATACAGTAAATAATCCTAAACTATACTGTATTAGTTATAATAATTTATTACAATATAGTTGTGAAACTATATTATACGACAAATAAACGTCAAGAATTTAAACAAACGTATTATGAAAATACAAGTACAAGAAAATACAAATACTTTAGAATTACATTATGTTTATCATATGATTATTGGCTCAAAACTATAAGATATTCTGAGGT
>CAJPVJ010001816.1:0-14945 GCA_905397405.1 Oppiella nova
AAATAAACAATTCAAATTTAATAAAATAAAATTCATCTAAATCTTAAATAGTTTTAAAGATTTATATTTGATAAATAATAATTTATAAATATAATTTTAATTAAATATTTTTATTTAGAAAATTATTATACAAATAACTTATTGTTTAGTTGTTATAGTAACTTTTATAAATCATATGAAAATTTAATTAAAACCTTTGCGTCTCTTAATGCTAATTGAAATGCCGTCTCCTTTCCGATGCCAGTGTTAGCACCGGTCACCACAACTACCTTTCCCTTCAGTTTTCGACTACTTTTAACAACACGTCTCCAACCAACGAAATTAGTGATAAATTCACAAAATATAATGTTTAATAAACGTAAAACATGTATTAACTTCATTTTGAAATGCTAATATAATTATTATAAAAATGAAATTTAATATTTCTTGTCCATTATATTTAACTAGTATTTTGTGTTTAATTTTATAAAATGATTGTGTAGTTTGTGAATGAATTGACGAAAAATATATTTTCTAAAGATATATATATATATATATATAATTGTTTGTATGTCTGTTATCAAGCCACTAGAATAAGATTTTCATTTATAAGACTATTCAGTGCAAATAACTTTTTTTTACTAACAAGCACACCTCAAGATATGGGGTCATTTTTCCAGAAACGGAAATTTCCAAAAAATGGTTTTTTGAGTCCCCTTTAGCAAATAAAAATCAAACAAATTTCAATTAAAATAACATTATTATTCATTTATTTATCAAAATAATTGTATATTGATATTAATAAAACATTTGTAAAACATTATCAAATATTTATATAGATTAACATACATGGCCTCCTGAGCCCACTAATACCTTTTTTAAATTAATATAGAATTAAGTATCGTTAGTTTGGTCTTTAATATCTTCCGGGAAAAATAATTCCTTATGCTCGAACCACGAAGTATATTTTGGTTTAGTTTTTGACAATTTTGGGGGTGGCTCACTGTATGTATCAGGCTTTGTTTATCACGTAAAATATTATAAAATATTTATCCTTCAGTTTATTCACGAAAAAAATTGAAATTTAACATTTTCCCAAATATTTCTTAACGTTAAAACAAATTTTAAACTTTAATTACGTATTAAAATATATTTTATGAGTTTAAATATAATAAACATATTTATATGAGCATATTAATTCATGCAATTATTCCAAAGACATTATATAACCTTGGGTTTTATTCAAACTCATATTTCTATGTTTGTCGTCTTTTTATATTACTTTTACAATAAATATTTTTTGAATTGCATATGATTAAACACTTTACTCATATTACTCTAATTTAAATTGACATTTGCCCCTTTGCCACAAAACCATTTTTTGGGAATTTCCGTTTCTGGAAAAATGACTCCATATCTTGAGGTCTGCTAACAAGTAAAATAACTTTATTTTAGTTAAAACAGTTTAAGTTAATTTTTATTACCGTAATTTAAATAGAAATATATACTACGTAGAAATAATAAAGTATACAAATTTTCTAGTAACATTTAATTTAATATAATTTAAGAATATTAATATTATATATCTGATTTTAACTTGTTTCTTTTCAATCTTTAACTTAAAAATAAAGTCCAATATTAATATAATATATCATAAAATTGTGTAATGTTTAGCGTAATTTCAGCTTTATTTTAGTGAAACTATTTTTATTTTTTGATATTGCTTTATGATTATGATAACAGGGTAAATGTTTCAAGGAAAATTAGTAGAAAAATATTAAAATAACAATTTAAGAATAATGTTGTCTGCAAAATTACAATTTAAAATAAACAATTCAAATTTAATAAAATAAAATTCATCTAAATCTTAAATAGTTTTAAAGATTTATATTTGATAAATAATAATTTATAAATATAATTTTAATTAAATATTTTTATTTAGAAAATTATTTATTTATAAATGCTTTTAAATCTAGTAAAATAGTTATGTTTGTAAATATTTCTTGAAAATCTTAATTTCCAAATGTTAATGAATTAAATCCTGAGATGATCTTCAAGTTTGACAAAGTCTTCACTCAATATCCAGAGAGCTTTGGCGGTCTTGTCGTCATTGGCTTCGGCTATCATATAATCAATTCGCCGACAATTGCTGTCAATTTAAATACCAATTAATTATTTGAAAAACATATTAATTACAAGACATGACATACTCATAGAAATATCCGGTCTCATCGTCCAGATCCTCCTCCAGAGCGCAATACAGTGTAGTCTGGGATCCCATGAAAGGTGTCATAAATAGGTTTCTCCTCATAAATCCCTTTCCTTTTGGTTTGTCATCGCTTTTCTCAACATGTCTTTGTAAATCAGTATCAATGGCACCGGGATTTAATGAATACGTGTTGATGTAGGTATGTCTTAATCTTTTAGCCAACTCCCGGCTAAATAAGACATTTGCGAGTTTGCTCTGTCCGTAGGCCAAGAATGGGTGATAATCACCGTTTCGGAGGTTTATGTTATTTAAATGGATTTCTCCGAACTTATGGGCACTCGAAGACACGTTTACAATACGAGCCGCCGATGACTTCTTCAGTAATGGCACCAAATGTAATGTTAACAGAAAGTGACCTAAAATTATATTAATAGTTATTTTTAATATACTGTAATCTTAATTAAGTAAATTATTTTATATGTTTGTGAAAATAATAACCTAGATGATTGGTCCCAAACTGCATCTCAAAGCCGTCCTCAGTCTGCCATTCAGGACACGCCATAACCCCTGCGTTATTGATAAGGATATCCACTTTGGACTCCAATTGAGACAACTCTTTGGCGAAATGGCGGACCGATTGAAGTGAAGACAAATCAAGTTTTAATAGTTTTATGTCTGCCTTTGGANTGGACTCCAATTGAGACAACTCTTTGGCGAAATGGCGGACCGATTGAAGTGAAGACAAATCAAGTTTTAATAGTTTTATGTCTGCCTTTGGATTCATTGATTGTATCTCTTTGACAGCCGTCTCTCCTTTCTTCACATCCCGACACCCGATATATACCTGATATTCAGATAATTAAATATTTAATGTAATGTAATTTAACGTGCATTTTAAAATGTTTAATTTATATTATAAATAATTATAATAAATGTTTTAAAATAACCTTTCACTATAATTAAAAGTTTATTATTAATAAAAAATGTATTTATGTTTATCACTATTAATTGCTAGGAAATTATCATTAATCATATGATTATATGCATTTATATTTAATACAGTATAACTATTTATATTATCTGATAAATCATACAAGATTAAATTAATAAAAATTATTTTTATATACCTTGGCCTCCCTCAGCGTCATTTGGTACGCCGTCTCCTTACCGATGCCAGTGTTAGCACCGGTCACCACAACTACCTGTCCATTCAGTTTCTTATCTGTCTTTACTTTACGTCTAAATCCCAAGAAATTAGTCGTAAATTCATAGACCATTACCACCAGAAGTCGCCAGAAATATACTAATCGTATTTGACTCCACACACCCATTATTAAAGTATCAAGATAGTTTTTATAAATTCAAAACACAATAATATTTAAAATAATATCAACTCTTGTCTTAAACACAAGTCATATAATAAACACAAATTCCTGGCTATTGATTATTTTTGTAGGAATACTGTTGAATGCAATTCCTTATAAAGTAGTTATGAATGCGCTGTCATGTCTGTGCTAAACTACCCGCCCTCCTATGTACCAAATGTGAAGGCCGTGTGTACTAACCGTTTATGAGCTGTTGAAGTGTCTGTACAGCTCTCAAGGCATCCAAAGGTATCTGTGGACTAGAATAGCACTAAACGAACCAATCCTTTAGTATTTACTGTAATTGTTATCAATTTTAACATTAAAACATACTATAATTGCTATTTCACTACAGTGACATGCTACATGAACAATAAATCTTTCTCATAACAATGGTATAAATATTAAAAGTTTCACAAACGTACAATTTTATTACATGTAACATGCGCATTATTATAATATTTAGATATTTTTTTATAAAATATAATAATAAAGAATCTAAGCAATGAACATTTATTATAAATACGGAATAAGAACAAAGAATCAATTAGAGTTACCTTGCTAACTTTATATAATTCAACTTTAATCTGTTTGCTTCTATATTATTAAATTAACATTTAGATCAATTCAAATGTAAAAAACTAAATACAAAATAATTTTATTTTTAATTTTAACTCTAATGCCCTTGGTTATCTATCAGTGTACAGTATTTATTAAGCAATGTGTTAAATTTCAGTACATTTCTTTATATAATGATTAAGTGCATATTAAGTCCACATTTAGTCCAATATTAAGTGCAATTTTTTTAGCTTGTATATAAAGTAAATTAACACATAATTAAAATACAAATAAACATTTCCCAAAACAGATGAACAAAATCTATTAAAATGATCACATTATGTCAAATTCAAAAGATTTTAGCGGTAAAGTAGTGCTCATAATAGACTATCAATGATAGAAAATAATGATTTATAATTAATGTATTTTATAAACACTTTGTTTGTTGAATTTTGCAAAGAATATATACTAGTTAACTTACACTAAATTCACAAATATTGTATTTACTTTATAAACTTGTTCTCTATACTCATAATCAATCTTTTTAGCTTTAAAACAATATTTTTCCATTTATTTAGTATTCTTTAGTTATATTTGTTAATTTAATAAAACTCGTAATTACAAGAATTTTATGCATTTAAAAATATCTTATATACATATTTCAGCCATGTTCATTAATATCATTTTATTTGTGAAATTAAGATGGCAAATAATTTACATACACAGTATAATATAATAAAACCAATGACAACTTTTAATTATAAATAAGCTGTTTTAAATTTTCGACATACAACAAGATTTTATAATAAATAATAATATGAAAAATTTAAATTGTTAACTTGTTTCAGATTAAATACAAAATAAATATGGTATAAAATGTAAGATTTATTTATATTCTGAGTGCATCTTCCAGTGCCATCAAATCGCACGTCAATTCCCACAACATATGAGCGGTTTCGTCATCCGTCGCCTGTTTTACCATTTTATCCACGCGTTTACAATTGCTATCAAAAGAAAATCAAAAAATTATATTACAAAATATTTGGCAACTATTCATTATATAAATAATAACAAATTTTACCCCCGGGAACACTTTTTTCTAATTTATGTGTAAATAAAATCATTTTGCTTTTTATGATGCTTATATTTTATATGCTAACTTATTGTAATATAATATATTATGGCTAAAAGTACTGACAAATTAATATTGTAATATACAATTTATTTATAACATACTTGTAGTAAAATCCCGACTCGTGATCCAGTTCCTCCTGCAGCGTACAATACAATGTGGTCTGAGCGCCCATATCTGGCTTTATAAACATCATGTTCATCATGCCTTCACTCATATTACTGTGTCGTTGCAAATCAGTCTTAATGGCCCCGGGATTTAATACATAGCACGTAACGGTACTATTGTTACCCAACCGTTTAGCCAGTTCTCGGGTGCCCAGGACTACAGCCAGTTTGCTCTGACCGTAAGCCCGGGTTGGCGTGTATTTGCCGGAGGTTTATGTTATCGAAATTGATTTTCCCGATCGCGTGCATACTTGACGACACGTTCACTATACGGGCTACCGGTGCTCTCTTTATGTGTGGCAATAGGGTCAGGGTCAGTAGAAATGGACCTACATTTATATAATATGCTAGAATAATATTACATAATATTCTGTATTTATAAATAAATACCCAAATGATTGGTTCCCATTTGCATCTCAAAGCCATCGGTGGTCTGCCATTCAGGACAACCATAAACACCGGCGTTATTGATAAGAATATCCACTTTGGACTCCAATTGATACAACTCTTTGGCGAAATGGCGGACCGATTGAAGTGAAGACAAATCAAGTTTTAATAGTTTTATGTCTGCCTTTGGATTCATTGATTGAATATCATTGACAGCATCTCTCCTTTCTTTACGTCTCGACATCCGATGTATACCTGAGATATAAATCATGAATGAGTTTGTAATTAATAATTATTATTATGACACTTAAAACAATAACTATAACAACTATAATAAATAATTAATTAAAACCTTTGCTTCTCTTAATGATAATTGAAATGCCGTCTCCTTTCCAATACCAGTGTTACCGCCGGTCACCACAACTACCTGTTCATTCAATTTTCGACTACTTGTAACCACTTTTCAAAATCTAAAGCATGTATAAATTTCATTTTGAAATAATAATATAATTATTTTAGCACATAAAATATAATTTTATATAAAAAACTTTATTTCATATACAATAATCATTTTTGTTGTTAATTTTATAAAGTTATTGAATTAATAGTGAAAAAATTAATAAAGTATGTCTTAAATACTATTGTGTTTTGTTATCATATCTGTTATCAATATTTTGTGAGACATTATGTCCATTAAATCCCGAAATTAAATTAGCATTTGAAAAAGTACCTTTATCACCTAACACAATTAGTTCGAGAATTAAAAATATTGCATTTGATTTTAAAAATTGATTAAAATTAGCGTGCTCTAAATTTATTTATTATTCAATTTGTTGTGATGAATCCAACGATTTAACCGATGATAAACATTTAGTAATATTTATCAGGGGTATCGATAGAAATTTTAATATTATTGAAGAAATGTTAGATATGATTAAAATAACAAGCTCAACTTCTGATAATATATATGATTATTTAATTGAAGTTATGAAATCGTTTGATTTGGATTTTAGTAAGTTCATTTCAATTACTACCGATGGGGCACCAAATTTACGGGGTATTCGTAATGGGGTAGTTGCTCAATTAAAAAAATTATTTATTCAATTAAATATTGATAGAGAATTAATTGATTTTCATTGTATTCTCCATCAGGAGAATCTTTGTTCAAAAAATGTAGATATAGATAATATAATTAATACAGTCAATTCAATTGTAAAATCATTACTAAAAACCTGGGTTACTTCATAAAGAATTTAATGATTTTCTTAATCATGTTGATTCCCATTATAAAGATGTTAAATATTATACCCAAGTTAGATGGCTATCGAGAGGTTTATTTTTAAAAAGGTTTTATGATTTAATTGAAAATAATTGACGAATTCTTTAAGTTACGAGATTAACAAATAATTGAGCTATCTGACCCTGAATGGTTATTTAAATTAGCTTTCCTTGTAGATATAACTACATATTCGAATAATTTAAATACCAATTTACAAGGAAAAAATAAATTTATAATTCAAAAGTTTATCGAAGTTAAGCGTTTTAGCGAAAAATTGCAAATTATTTATAATGATATTGAAACAGGTGATTTTAAAAGATTATGTAACACCCATAAAATTTTGAACAATATTGAATATAAAAATATTAAATTTGATAGTAATTTTAAAGCATGTAAAGATTTATTAAATGAAATTATTACAGAATTGAGGGACAGATTTAAGGATTTTAAACTTTATGAAAATAAATTTAATATAATATATTTTTAGATCCTTTTCAAATAACAAATATTTCGCAAAAATACAATGAATTAACTAAATTAATTGAAAATGATTGAGGAAAAATTTAATCAATGTTATTCTTATGATGACAAAATTAATTTTTTTAAAGAATTTCCAGATGATTATTTAAATTTTAAAAATAATTCATTGGAATTGATTTCAATGTTTGGTGCCCAGTATATTTGGGAAATATTTTTTTCATTAAAATCGTAAAAATAAATTATCGTCCAATATATCACAAAAATATAGAAAAGCATTGAAAAAGATTTTGAATTTATTATTTGTTGCAGTAATTGCCTATGGCAGTAATCAATAATAAAATGCAATCTTTGAGATGCTCCAGAACAGTCATTTGATGAGATATTTGAAAAATTTAAAAACAGGCGTATTTCATTCTTCGAGATCTATACAATGTGCTAATTAAATTTACTTTGAACCTTGTAGTAATGTTAGAATAAAATCGCCATTTCCTCCCGGTGCTGCAAGTTAGCAAAAATTTTTAAAATTTTATATTAATAGAGATTTGAATTA
This sequence comes from Oppiella nova, assembly GCA_905397405.1. Lineage (NCBI taxonomy): Eukaryota > Metazoa > Arthropoda > Arachnida > Sarcoptiformes > Oppiidae > Oppiella > Oppiella nova. The sequence goes on from CAJPVJ010001816.1 coordinate 8,106, forward strand.
TCTACATTTTGCATATCATAACATTGTTCTAGCTCATTTGGTTTAATTTTAATAATTAATGGAAATTTGGTTTTACTGAGGTATCGGGCCTCCCAGTGTTAAAACTAAACATTTTAGGGAAAATCTATCAAGGGCATGTATCCTTTGATTTTGATGTTCTTTCAAATGGTACCATGATCATCTCTGTATCTCCTGTAGTTTTAGCTCCAGAGGATCAGCCGGTGCTAGTAAAATACCGGTGCTAGTACAAACTTATAACTTCTGTGCCTTGAAGTCAATAAGAATTGTAAAAATTTATATTTTTTGTTTTGTTTTAGCTAGCACAGTTTTCAAATAAAGGTCGACGCGAGTATTTTTGCACCAATATAATATTAAAGTAGGGTATTTATAATTTAAGAAAATCTTTAAATTAATTTTATTCAAATTATACAAATACTGTTATTGATTTACTATAATAGATGTTATACTATACTAAAGTAAGAATATTTGGTTTAGTGTTAAAATTTAAAATAAACAATTCAAATTTAATAAAATAAATGTCATCTAAATCTTAAATAGTTTTAAAGATTTATATTTAATAAATCATAATTTATAAATATAATTTTAATGAAATATTTTTATTTATGAAATTATTTATTTATAAATGCTTTTAAATCTAGTGAAATAGTTATGTTTGTAAATATTTCTTGAAAATCTTAATTTCCAAATGTTTATGAATTAAATCCTGAGATGATCTTCAAGTTTGACAAAGTCTTCACTCAGTTTCCAGAGAGCTTTGGCGGTCTTGTCGTCATTGGCTTCGGGTATCATATAATCAATTCGCCGACAATTGCTGTCAATTTAAATACCAATTAATTATTTGCAAAAACATATTAATGAATACAAGACATACTCGTAGTAATATCCGGTCTCGTCGTCCAAATCCTCCTCCAGAGCGCAATACAGTGTAGTCTGAGATCCCATGAAAGGTGTCAAAAATAGGTTTCTTCTCATAAATCCCTTTCCTTTTAGTTTATCATCGGTTTCCCCAAAATGTCTACTCAAATCCGTGTTAATGACACCGGGATGTAATGAATAAGTGTTGATGTAGGTATGTCTTAATCTTTTAGCCAACTCCCGGCTAAACAAGACATTTGCGAGTTTGCTCTGTCCGTAGGCGAAGAATGGGTGATAATCACCGTTTCGGAGGTTTATGTTATTTAAATGGATTTCTCCGAAATTATGGAGACCTGAAGACACGTTTACAATACGAGCCGCCGATGACTTCTTCAGTAATGGCACCAAATGTAATGTTAACAGAAAGTGACCTAAAATTATATTAATAGTCATTTTTTAATATACTGTAATCTTAATTAAGTAATAATTAGTAAATCATTTGATGTTTGTGAAAATAATTACCTAGATGATTGGTCCCAAACTGCATCTCAAACCCGTCCTCTGTCTGCCATTCAGGACACGCCATAACCCCTGCGTTATTGATAAGGATATCCACTTTGGACTCCAATTGAGACAACTCTTTGGCGAAATGGCGGACCGATTGAAGTGAAGACAAATCAAGTTTTAATAACCGGAGAAATTTAAATTATAGCCAGAAACAACAATATTGTACGACCTAATATTTACGGGTCTAGCTAATGATATTCGCCTAATTTGATCAATTTAATCTGTCAATATGGTTATCTAGTTTGAGTTAATACAGATTATACCTGCAAAATTTACTGACAAGTCACGATGTTCCCAACTCAGATCAAACTGTATGTCTAGGATTAAAAACTATTTTTCACAGGGCTAAATACATTATGGTAACACTTTTTTACTACAGTATTACTGTATCCGTGAAATGTTTTGATAAATTATTTTGCACGTAGAGCTACGATGCGAAAACATTGTACGCCGGGATTCATTACAGTAAGAGTGACAAAACGGTGAATATCATAACGAGTCATTATTGAGATTAATGTTAAAATATTTAAAGTTTTGTCACAAATAGATACAAGTACATAATAGAGTGTGTATTCAATTGCATAAAACTTTAGAGGCCTTTATACTTTCGACTATTATATAATGTTAAAAAGGCCAATTTGTATGTCCAATGCTAATCATTGTTAAATATAAAATACTAATCATTGACATTCGGATTCTCTTATTATTAAAAATTGTTAGTAATATCAGGTAAGTAATTACTGTATTATCATAATTATCAATATCTATTTGATGAAATAACAATCTGATGTTTAGAGTTGTAGCCCCTGAAATGTTTGTTTTGCTTGCATTGCATTTTAGTGGATAAGTTATATATTATATTATCTACTCCAAATGCTATACAAACGTTTCAAACCCTCCAGGGTCACCAAAATACAGTTAAATAGTATTTTTGTACACAATAGTTTAATTGAGATTTGAAGACTCACAATTTGATTGATTCAGTTTATTTGTCAGGCATAAAGATTGTCAAGTTTATATTTATGGGGGGAAGGAGGGGGTGTTTAAAAATGAAATGTATTTTTGATTTGAAAAATTTGAGCCCCTACTTACAGGATGCTCCCTTATAAAATTGTAAAATGATAATACTGTATATGTAATTAATATTATAAATCAAATCATACAAAAAGCAGTGCGCAGCCGAAATTATCCATGATTTATTAATAATTGATCCTGTACATGTATTTGATGAGTCATCGTTGCTGTAAATATATTTAAATAATCACCATATTTTTTGTTTGACCCTAAATATACCATGTAACAATAAATGTGTGCATATAAATACTGTTTAATGTCTAATGACACATTTAAAAATTCATTATAACATACTACAGTATTAGATAGTGCTAGATGAATTTAAATTATTAATCTATAATAATGCAGTATCTATTTTATTACATAATGTTACATAACATGTTTAAAAGTTTAAAGTTTAAATCAAATGATTATGTATTCATAACAAAAGTTATGAAAAGTTTATATTGTAATAGAGAACTAAATACGAGGACTGTTTGCATATCCTTTCAGTCATTGTTGTAATATTTAGACATATTATATAAGTCTGTATCTCACAATAGACTCACTTCTGTATTACACATCTCCTGATATGTTTACATAAAGTATATTTTTCTAGTGGTCAACACAAAGTCTTTATTTTTTAATCACTACATTTGGCGTCCACTCCAGCGATACGGACCTGAAAACTATTGTTTCCTAAGAGTGTGTGCCGTTTGTGGCACCGGCCATGGGGTCGGTGCCCACCATGGTCATTATTTTGGGAAGTTTGTATCACTAATATTTGCTTTCGTAGCGCCTATTCATGGATCTAATGTCTTATGAAAACATACTCTGAAGACATCAAAGTTTATCTCAAACATAAGTATATAGTTGTATGTTCTGTGGCACCGGTATGTAAGTGCCGTTCACAGATACAACTCATTTTCTGAATTGTTTTACTGAGACTTTTGTGACATTATGCCTAAAAATATACTATTGGTTAATTTGGCTAATTATTCTTATACTTGTAAATTATAATACATTACAAATAGTGTAAACTAAATGAGTGCCAAATTTTAGACAAATAATTACTATTGTTTTCATTAATTTCCACATAAATTGTATTTAATTTTTCGTAAGAATTTTATATTTTATAAGATATTATTTTAGTACTGTATTTTATACTTATTAATTTTCGGTATAAATTTTAAATTGAATATATTTAATTATTTAATAATTTTATAAAATATTACGATATCAATTATACAGTACATTTATAACAAAATATTTTTCATTATATTTTTGAATTAATGTAAGAAATCGTTTTAAATTAGACAGTGAATTAGCCCAAATACAGCCTTGCTTATCTTAATATGATTTAAATATACAGTATAATATGTTATAATTAACAAATTTTTTAGTAATGAAATTAAGTTAATAATAAAATATTTGGTTATTAATTTGCGATACTTTTAAGAGAAATGAGACCACAAGTCATGAATTATACTGAAATATGTGGAGTTTTTATACATTTTATGCAGTTATAATAATTTCTAAATTTTAACAGTCGCATATAAGAAATTCCTTATAACCAATTATTTTAAATATTATAACATCCCTTTCCCTTCTTGACCAGGATCAATATCCTGATCTGGGACCAAGTCACCCGGATCTGCTCAAGAACATCTCTTAAAATATAATTTTTGAATGAGTGTTACGATTTATAATTATAATGCATAATAGAGGTGACACTTTATATGATAGTGTTTAGATGTGATAAACCTATGCGATAGACATGACTATCGGCACCACTTACACGCCATTCCTGGTTAATTGTTTTACTCAAACCTATAATTTTATTTTTAAGTACTTATGTATAATATTAAAATTTTAAAACCTCATTGCTGTTAACTAGTCCTATTACTATATTAGATAATTATAATATTGCATTGCTATCATTTAAACATGTCACATTAATTAGTGGCGGTTAGTATGCAAACTTTACGTATATTTAATAAGTTTATACTGTGAATAATAGTAACATTTCAAAAAAGATATTTTAACAATATGGCACGGCAATTTAGCAATACAATAATATTTAGCATAATTATTTTAATTCTCTATATATCAAATGAATATAAATTAATAAAGATACAGTATTAATATATTTCAGGCTATGAAACTATACTTAAATAAATTGATGTTATATTGTATTCATAAAAACTATTAGTTCAGTTTATAATTATATTTCCTTAATTAGACTTTAATCTTAATTCACGAAATAAATAAATCTCGACAGTAAACGTAAATAAATCATAGGAATAGAAACCGATTACCGGTCCAATGGACAGTCGTTCAATAACTTCTACAAGTTTTGATTTCAAACTGATCGGCAGTTTGTGTCGACATTTAATTAAGTGGACAGTACTAATATTACCATAAGTCGTATAAAGCATATTAAAACCAATATACTGGAAAACTAGCCTGTTATAAATTTACCTTATAAATTACAATATTGATATAGCATTTAAGTCTAAAACAAATTAATAAATATTGGGTTTTCCAGAAAGTTTTGCGAGGTAAATTTTGAAGCTTAAAAATCAATATTTCAATAACCAATAATGGTATCAAAAATATTTTTGAACCTCAACTATGGTTTTTGCTCACATGTATTCTCCTGAAGAGACCAGTGGATTAGAGCACCGGTAGCTTTTATGTACAGCAAAAACTATAAGTCATAGAAAAACAATCGACATCTCGTTAGAAAGAGCATAAAAAATGATCGAACCCGTCTATCGGGATTTCTCTAGTAAATGCATCAATTTTGAACAGGGAGGCCCGGTATTTAAGAATATTGAATAAAATAAAGATAACAAAAAATAAGATTAAATCCGATTAGACCATAAAAATGTGCTTCAAAAGGAGATAAAAATAGCATTTTAAACCTTTAAGATATATTGAGAAATAACTAATCTAGGTCAAATCAAAATCCTTATGTTTTACATATTCATCAAAATTTTCACAAATTTTCAAAGTTATCTAGCTCACGTATTTGTTGAGATATTTTTAAAATTTCAAATTCAAATGTTATTCATATTTTGAGTAGTTTTCGATGGCCTAATCAGATTTTCAATTTAAAATAATTTTTACAAAATCATGACCTACCGGGCCTCCCTGTCCCTAATTGAAGCATTTACAAGAGAAATCCCGAAAGACGGGTTCGATCATTTTTTATGCTCTTTCTAACGAGGTGTCGATTGTTTTTCTAGGACTTATAGTTTTTGCTGTACATAAAAGCTACCTTTCCCAAACTACCGGTGCTCTAATCCAGTAATCTCTTCGAGTGAATACATAAGAGCAAAAACCATAGTTGAGGTTCAAAAATATTCTCAATATCTCTATCAATTGCTGAATAAATCAAACCTCGCAAAATTTTTTGGAAAACCTAATATTTACGGTAAAGGAAAATAATTAACAATAAAGATAATTATGGTAAACAATTTGTTATTATATTAAAGTAGGGTATTTATAATTTTAAAAAATCTTTAAATTAATTTTATTCAAATTATACAAATACTGTTATTGATTTACTATCAGTACTAATAGATGTTATACTATACTAAAGTAATAATATTTGGTTTAGTGTTGAAATTTAAAATAAACAATCCAAATTTAATAAAATAAATGTCATCTAAATCTTAAATAGTTTTAAAGATTTATATTTAATAAATAATAATTTATAAATATAATTTTAATGAAATATTTTTATTTATGAAATTATTTATTTATAAATGCTTTTAAATCTAGTAAAATAGTTATGTTTGTAAATATCTCTTGAAAATCTTAATTTCCAAATGTTTATGAATTAAATCCTGAGATGATCTTCAAGTTTGACTAAGTCTTCACTCAATATCCAGAGAGCTTTGGCGGTCTTGTCGTCATTGGCTTCGGGTATCATATAATCAATTCGCCGACAATTGCTGTCAATTTAAATACCAATTAATTATTTGCAAAAACATATTAATTAATACAAGACATACTCGTAGTAATATCCGGTCTCGTCGTCCAAATCCTCTTCCAGAGCGCAATACAGTGTAGTCTGAGATCCCATGAAAGGTGTCAAACATAGGTTTCTTTTCATAAATCCCATAAATCCCTTTCCTTTTAGTTTATCATCGGTTTCCCCAAAATGTCTACCCAAATCCGTGTCAATGGTACCGGGATGTAATGAATAAGTGTTGATGTAGGTATGTCTTAATCTTTTAGCCAACTCCCGGCTAAACAAGACATTTGCGAGTTTGCTCTGTCCGTAGGCGAAGAATGGGTGATAATCACCGTTTCGGAGGTTTATGTTATTTAAAT